>JABUQX010029672.1:0-10000 GCA_015478945.1 Trachelipus rathkii
ACCTGAATTTGGGGTCTAAATAATTTTTAAGCTCCGACCCTTTTTACTTCCACTTTTAGTAAGGCGTTATAGTATCTGTATCCCTCAAATTTGGTATACCCTTTCTTATGAGATACAATCCTCTTCGTAGAAGAAGTTACGTACCGGTGGGCCCCATTTATGGGGTACTTAGCCCCCAAACTTGGTTATTTTTTATCTTAGATAGAATGTGTGTAAGTTTGCCGGAAATGGTTTTACATATTTATATATATATATATATATATATATATAGAGAGTTATATATATATATATATATATGTTATATATATATATATATATTATATATATGTTGTTATATATATATATATTTGTTATACATATATATATATATATATTGTATATATTATTGAGTTAAGAGTTATTAAATATATTATTATTATATATATATTATTATATATATATATATTATTATATATATATTATTATATTATATATATATATATATATATATATATATTTATATATATATTATTATTATATATATATATATATATATTCCATACATATATATATATACATATATATATATATATATATTATTATTATTATATATATATATATATATTATTATTATTATTATATATTATATATTATTATAAATATATATATATATTATATATATATATATATAGAGAGAGAGAGAGAGAGAGAGAGAGAGAGAGAGAGAGAGAGAGAGAGAAGAGAGAGAGAGAGTCTTGAAAAAAAGTCCTAAAGATTATTCTACCTTCTTCAATCAACTTGATTCTACCGTCTGTTTCCTCAAAGAAGAATATGATCAAAACTAATCTCTTTTGTTGTTCAGACAAAAGATTTCAAAAAAGTATTTTTCAGTTTCATAGAATAAATAAATACTAAGTTTAGGAACTTAAGAATTAACATGGAGTCATTCAACATAAAAGTCATTAGCCCAAAGTTGAATGTTTGGCTTGAATTACGAAGTTCTTGAAAAATTGTGTAGTGATTTATTTTTTAAAGAACTATCTCTTAGATTTCTTTCACTGAGGTTACGTTATATCTAAAGCTACTATAGCAAAAATGGTAAGCATTATAGAACTGCAACGACGTAGTCGAAAACTTGTCTCAAGCTGTAGAGCAAGCACAAGTGTGCCATGTTAAATATAAAGTTATAACAAACTGACAAACTACCACAAAGTGTTCAAAGATTTGTCTGAAGCTGTACGCGCACGTGTGTCATAAAAAATGTGAACGAAGAAATAATTTAATAATAGCAAGTGATGCAAGAAGTCTTTATAGATTTACAAGTGCTTGAAAACCGATTGAAGCTAAACTTTCATAACCGGTTATAACTACATATTTATAGTTTTGCGCTTCCAGATTGCTTGAACGATTTTGATCATATTTTCCTAAGTAGTTTAAGTAATAACGATTAATTGGAAGCGATCTATTAATTACATCGGTAAGCACTTAGTTAAATGATTAATTAGTAGGTTTATACACTAAAATTAGATACTGGTTCATCACAAATAAACAAACACATTTACGTGAGAGGTTTATTTTATGTTTAGGATGTCAGGAATCTGTTGATTGTGACTCACCACCAGCATTTAAGAGAGGATTGGATAGGTATATGTACGGTATGGATATCATATAGTGCAGGAATCTCCAAGCTATGACCCGCGGGCCAAATCCGGTCCTTCGCCTCTTTCCATCCGGTCTCGGAGCTGAAATTCGAAAATGCCTTATGAAATATAATGTCCCTCCCAAAAAAGAATTTCAGCCTTCCCATTGACTGTAGGTCGTGTTCTGTTTGTTATTTAGGCTGTTTAAATATATATATATATATATATATATATTATTATATATATATTATTATTATTATTATTATTATTATTATTATTATTATACATAAACATATTATTATTATATATATTATTATTATATATTATATATATTATTATTATTATTATTATTATTATTATTATATTATTATTATATTTTTATATTATTATTATTATTATATATATATATATATATATATATATTATTATTATTATTATTACATATATTATTATTATTATTATTATTATTATTATTATATTATATTATTTTATATATATATATATATTATATTATATATATATATATTATATATTATTATTATTATTATTATATATATTATTATTATATATATTTATATTATTATTATTATTATTATATCTTATATTATTATTATTATTATTATTATTATTATACATATATATTATTATTATTATTATTATTATTATATATATTATATATATTATTACATATTTCCATATTATTATTATTATTATTATTATTATTATTATTATTATTATTATTAATATTATGATTATTATATATTACGTTATTATTATATATATATATATATATTATTATTATTATTATTATTATTATTATATTATTATATATATATTACATTATATATACATACATATATATTATTATATTATATATATATATATATATATATATATATATTATTATTATTATTACATATATTATTATTATTATTATATATTATTATTTCATTTATATATATATATTTATTATATTATTATATTATTATTATTATTATTATTATTATTACATATTATATATATATTATTATATATATATATTATTATTATTATTATTATATATATAAATATATATATATATTATTATGTTATATATATATATATTATATATATATATTATTACATATATATATTATATATATATATATATATTTATATATATGTTATATATATATGTATATATATATATATGTTGTTATATATATATATATATATATATATATATATATATATATATATATATATATATATATATATATATATATATATATATATATATATATATATATAGTAATTGACCGTCGTCGTGTGTGGACGCAGTGGAAACCAAAGGGGAAGCGAAATACAGAAGGACCAGAAGAGAGAGAGAGAGAGAGAGAGAGAGAGAGAGAGAGAGAGAGAGAGAGAGAGAGAGAGAGAGAGAGAGAGAGAGAGAGAGAGAGAGAGAGAGAGAGAGAGAGAGAGAGAGAGAGAGAGAGAGAGAGAGAGAGAGAGAGAGAGAGCTAGAAGAGAGAGAGAGAGAGAGAGAGAGAGAGAGAGAGAGAGAGAGAGAGAGAGAGAGAGAGAGAGAGTTTGAGAAGAAGATAATCAGAGATGATTTATTGAAGGGAGAAGTGGTCTGAGTAATCTACTACTGAAGAATTTAAGAAGAAAGAGAGAGAGAGAGAGAGAGAGAGAGAGAGAGAGAGAGAGAGAGAGAGAGAGAGAGAGAGAGAGAGAGAGAGAGAGAGAGAGAGAGAGAGAGAGAGAGAGAGA
The DNA here is from genome assembly GCA_015478945.1 of Trachelipus rathkii. Lineage (NCBI taxonomy): Eukaryota > Metazoa > Arthropoda > Malacostraca > Isopoda > Trachelipodidae > Trachelipus > Trachelipus rathkii. The sequence goes on from JABUQX010029672.1 coordinate 3,375, forward strand.
GAGAGTTTTGATTCATAGTGACTGTCAACTTAAAAGGAAAAAAATTTCGATTTTGGATTTTAAAAATGTAAAATTTTATACATTTAAATTTATTTCATTTGTAATCTGGGTTCGAGGAGCTGCAAAATTTTAAAATCATTTCTTTTGGCTATTTTGAAAATTAATTAATAAAAAAAATAAAATTATAAATTAGATTTTAAATTACTACATGAAGGTGAAGCTTCGTTTCTCAAGGCAATCGTCGAGTCATATGAAGAAAATTTAACAAATTCTCTTCCACTGGTAGCAAGGGTCTGAAAACCCCTCCTTTCTCATTAATTTTTCGTGAATAGTGGGTGATATAAAAATAGTGATAATGGTTATAGTGTTAATAATAATATTTAATATAGTAAATAGTGGTGAATAGTAGTGAAATATAGTGTAGAGCATATAAATATTAATATTAAATCATAATAATAATAATAATAATAATAATAATAATAATAATAATAATAATAATAATAATAATAATAATAATAATAATAATAATAATAATAATAATAATAATAATAATAATAATAATAATAATAATAAAATGTAGTGATTAGTAGTGATTGACAGTGAAATATAGCGAATTTGTGTTTGAAATATAGTGTGTAGCTTTTTAATAATAATATTAATAATGATAATAATATGTATATGCGTGTGTATCTATTATGTATTTGTATATGTATATATATGTATGTATATGTTTTTTTTTTTTTTTGTATTTTATATTTATTTATACAAAAACCGGTAGCTCAGTGGTAGAGCACTCGCCAAACAAAGCGAGGGTCCCAGGTTCGCAACTGGTCGGGTGGGAGAATGTGAGCTATTCTCTCCTTGGGCTAGGCTCCGTCCTGCTCGGATGTTAATTGAGTACCCCCTCCTAGTTTAGGGCTCTGCCCGTGAGCGGTGGTTTATCTTCTGTACAGGCATATTTATCTCAATTATTATTGATAAATATATATATATATATATATATATATATATATATATATATATATATATATATATATATATATATATATATATATATATATATATGATTCGACCGTCGTCGAATGTGGAAGCAGTGTAAACCAGAGGGGATGCGAAAAAGAGAAGGGTCAGAAGAGAGATTTTTAAAGAAGAAGGAAAGTCTGAAATGATTTATTGGAAAGAAGAACGAAATCTGAAGAGTCGACTCAAGAAGTATTCAGATCATTTTTTCAGGAGAGAGGATGTTTATGATTCAAAGTAACTCTAGCTACTTAAAAGGAAAAATATATTTTTACGATTAGGAATTTTAACAATGCAAAATTTTATACATTTAAATTAATTTCATTTGAAATCTAGGTTGGAGGAGCTACAAAATTTTCAACTTTATTTCTTTTGGTAGTTTTGGAATATTAAATATAAAATATAATAAAAAAGAAGAAATTTAAAATATTAATTTGTAGCAGGTGAAGCTGCGTTTCTTGAAACAGTCGAGTCATATAAAGAAAACTTTCAATATTCTCTTCCCTGTTGGCAAATAATATGAACTGCCTTTCGTGAATGGTGGTGGTTTTGCAAATAATTAGCTACCACCATCACCACCTGTGTGACATGCAGGAAATGGTGGATATGTGTAAATAAATAAATTATGTATAAATACATACATATGTATATAGAAGCTATGGATACATCTAGATGGGGCCATATATGCATATCGATATATATATATATAGCAGTATATATAGTATAGTTATGTTATATATATATATATATATATATATATATATATATATATATATATATATATATTCACATGCCCATTGGCCCACGAAGACCAAAGTTATTTACAATGTGACCCTACATAAAAAAAAAAGTTTGCGAAGCCCTCATATAGTGTATTAAGATTAAGCCAAGTTTGTGGGTTTTTAGTTATTAAGGTTAAACTACATATATGACAAGAGTCTTTCTTATTAAATACTTTTAGTATGGCTGGTTAATTAACATGTACCTTGGCTACATCTTTACTTTGTGTGACAAACCTTAAAATGAGTTATATATTTCCTTACATGCTGCATGCATGGGTTGGGAGATTGCAATGCTATTTAGTTTGAAAGGGACACTCTCGAAAGGCACATGTAACTTCTTACTCTCTATATTTCCTATGTTACAATGTAATGAGAGATCAGAAAGACTTCATTATATTATTTTGATATATATATATATATATATATATATATATATATATATATATATATATATAAATATATATATATTATTATATACATATATATATATACATATATATATATATATATATATATATATATATATATTTCATATATATAGCATATATATATATTATTATTATTATTATTATATATATATATATATTATATTATATATTATTTATATATACATATATATATATATATATATATATATATATAAATAGCAACATATATATATATTATTATTATGTTATTATGTTATTATATATATATATATATATATATATATATATATATATATATATATATTATTATATATATATATGTTATTAATATTATATATTATATATATATATATAGGTAAGGTTAAGGTGTTAATTTGTATACCTTACACGACTATTTTAATGTTATGATTTTGTCTTTGTCGGTAAATCTCTTATGGTAATTATTTTCCATGGATCTTCAGTCCCCGTTCCTCAAAATACGGTATTGAGGTTGGCAATGGTTTTATAAAGCGTATACTAAAATTAAAAACTGATTTTGCCAACCACTTTTAGCTTGTGAGCTAAAGGTCGATTTAGCTTCAATTATTTTTATTTAATTTCAGTTTATATATACATATATATATATGGTGCTGCTATATATATATACATGCTATAAAGTGCGCTGGTTGGTTACAGCGTTGTTATATATATATATTATATTATTACATATATATATAGCAGTTATGCTGGCGCATAGTATACATATACATAGTGATGGCTGATTTACAAAGTCACAGAACGAGCAGGTCCTGCTATAAAACAAATTAGTGAATATTTAATCAGCCGAGTACCCTGGGCGATGATCAATTCTTTTTTTTTTTTTTTTAGGTGATTTTTTTAACTAAAGGAATACCCTTAAATGCAAAGACAGTGAAATGGGGCCCGCTATCCCGGTGGATACGATAATCCCCTCGGAGGGTCTTCTGAACCCCTGCTCTTTGTCTTTGCGTCGGTTCTTCCGGCCAGTCCTTCTCTTCCGGGGTATGAACATTCTCTTTTTGCTTGGAGTCGGCCCGGAGCCCCTTAAAAAAAAAACTTAAAATTCTTCCAAAAAACAAAACAAAATTATTTCACCAAATTTAGGCCGACGGGGGACAGAGGTGGGGACGTTTCATACCCCGGAGGGGATGGTCCCCCCGCGACACCCAAAGACCAAAGAGCGGGGGTTCCGGGAGACCATCCTCGGAGGGGGGATTAGTCCCCCCGGTCGTCCACCGGGAGGCCGAGAGACCCTGACTCCTGCCATCTTTGCGGTTTACCCTCAGGGTATTGTTAAAAAAAAAAAATTACTTCAAAAAAAAAAAGTTAAATCCCATCCTTAAAATTTTCGGGTTCCAAATATATAATTTGTTTTACTGTAGATGCTGTTCTCTAGCTACATACTGTGAGCATTAAAAAAATCTGACCGTCTATATATATATATATATATATATATATATACAAAAAAAAAAAAAAATAAAAAAAGATAGCAAAAAACAAATATATATATATATATATATATATATATATATATATATATATATATATATATATATATATATATATATATATATATATATAAACTAAAAAATTAAATAAAATGAATTGGAAAATAAATCAATTTTAAGCTCCACAAAAATAAAAAAAAGTAAGTTCTTTTTATAGCAAATCGAATTTTTAATTTTAATTTTGCTATAAAAATTATTACCAACCTTTCCAATACTAAATTATTTTGAGGGGCGAGGTTTACTGGCGTCCCATTTCATAACATATATAGTATATATATATATATATATTATTATTATTATTAATATTAGTGTTTTTATAAATCTATATAAATGGCTGTTCCTATATGCATATGTATTTCGTTATTATTATTTATTATATTATTATTGGTTATTGAGCAGATGTTATAACACGTAGACATACTTGTAGAGTTATTATTGATATTCATGCTTCAACTAGTATATAATATTATATTATTATTATTATTATTATATATATATTATTACATATATATATTATTATACATATGATATATATATATAGATATTATTACATATACATATATAAAGTTATAATATATATATATATATATATATATTATTAATATATATATATATATATATATATATATATATATATATATATATATATATATATATATATATATATATATATATATATATATAACATCATATATAGTCTACATGCTCATCTGAACCTGCCCAAGTGAGAGAGATTCAGTTTGTTTAAATGTATCAAAAGTTGTCAAGCTGAGTAAAACTTCTTTGCATTCTCAAAATATAATATATATATATATATATATATATATATATATATATATATATATATATATATATATTAGCAGGTAACATATATATATATATATATATATATATATATATATATATAGTGGAGCAAATGTATGGGCCCATATAGGGAATTTATAATACATCATATCGTTACATAGACTAAAGTTAACTGATAATAATAATAATAATAATAATAATAATAATAATAATAATAATAATAATAATAATAATAATAATAATAATAATAATAATAATAATAATAATAATAATAATAATAATAATAATAATAATAATAATAATAATAATAATAATAATGATAACTTTACTGCTAAAATTGAAGAAGAAAAATATAAGAATGTTGAGAAATGCGTAAGAAAAGGCTTTTTGTTAACCAATGAATAAATCAGTAGAGATTAGATGGATCTCAATTCCAGCATTTATTATAGTTTCTCAATTAAAAAATTAAATTTAAATTGAAATTGTTCCCGACTACTCTTGAATTAACCTTTTACTTTAGTTCTGAAGTATATTTAATTTTTTGTACCAAATGGAGCAAATTGAAATTTTTAAGATTTCGAGGTCTCTCAGAAGCCACTCCACGACCTCGTCGAGGGTCTCTACTCATCCGTTGTGAAATTGTGTAGCAATAGTTTAAAAGTTTGTGTTTCTTTGGAAGTTGATAATTTACCTTAATTATTTTTTATAGAACATACATAGACATAAGATAAGTTTAGTTTACTCATAAGAGTAATCATTTGCTTAATTTTGTGTTCTGTGCAGGTAGAAACTCTTTTAAAACTTTCTTACTGCACAGAACACAAAATTCATGCCAAATGATTACTCTTATGAGTAGACTAAATTTATCTTAAGTCTATGCATGTTGTGTAAAAAATTGGTTTGATTTTCCAACATAAAATAATAAAGCAGTCCTTCAATTCTTGAAAACAAATATTGGAATAGTGAAAGATTATTTCCTATTGAGTTTTCAAAACATTTGGCGAATGTTGAAAAAAAATGGAGTTTTTATGCTAATTAAGCCTTCATGTATAATAATTTCTATTCCTGATTTATATTTACTGTTTATATTGCAGTTTTAACTTTACTCCTTTACTTTTTACTACTCCTTCCCTCTCCTCTTTTTATCTTCTGTCTTCTTTACATTTTATCATTATTTTTTTGACCATCACTTTTCTGCAAATGTTCATCATGTTCTTGATTTTATTTCTCCACAGTTAAGAATTATATATTTATATATATATATATATATATATATATATATATATATATATATATATATATATATATATATATATATATATATATATATATATATATATATATATATATATATATATATATATATATGTGTGTGTGTGTGTGTGTGTGTGTGTAGATATGCGAGCAAAGTTATGTTTTGATAACTATGTTACATCAATAAATTTGTTAGGATGTCGTAAGCAAAAATGATGAATAACTGATAGAAATGATTGAAAAGTTAATAAATTTTCGGAAATAAGATTGAAATGATGAATTGTTTCGGTGAAATGATTGGTTATATTAATAAGGTAGGTACCAGTTACTAAAATGAACGAATTTTACCAAGAAATTTAAATGAACGTTGAACATAGTGGCAAAGCAAAGTATTATGGTGACGTCACGGATATTCTCACCCCCAAATTAATATAGAATTGTCTCCATATCCGAGACATCACGAAATGTGTGGGTGCCTACCTTTTATCATGAATTATCTTCACACCTAATTTCCTTTCTTTAACAAAGAAAATATTGATTATACTATTCATAAGATATACAATAACGTGGAAAAAAAGTTTATTATTCAGAAGTCGGTAACACTATTATCTTCACACCTAATTTCCTCTCTTTAACAAAGAAAATATTGATTATACTATTCATAAGATATACAATAACGTGAAAAAATAGTTTATTATTTCAGAAGTCGGCAACACTATTTTAACTAAGTGTCGGATTATTGTCACTCCTTCCAATCATCTTGTAGCTAGCTGCCTGGCATGATCTAAGAAAATTACAAGAAAAACTTCAAC
>JABUQX010029672.1:20000-25000 GCA_015478945.1 Trachelipus rathkii
TAATTAAATTTCAAGAATTATTATTGTGTGAATTACAGATTAAAAATTTCGGCTTAAATTTTGAAACAGAACCTGACCTCAAACATTTGTTGTGGCTGTTCTCAATAAAAATATCTCGTATTCTTTAATTATAATAAAATGATGGTGTAATTTTGAATCTAAAAACCTTTCTATAATCTTTTCTTCCGAAACCTTCACCTATTCATCACAGATAAATCTCTCCACCAGCTCTTCTTATATAGAGCAGCTCTTCATCACAGATCTCTCCACCAGCTTTTCTTTTAGAGAGCAGATCTCCACCTCATATATATATATATATTTATTTATATATATTATTATATATATATTATTATTATTATTATACATATTATATTATTATATTATATTATTATTATTATTATTATTAGCATATTATTATTATTATTATTATATATAAATATATATATATCATTATTATTTATATTATTATTATTATACAAAAGTATATATGTTGTTATATATGCTGTATATATATGTTTTATATATATTATATATATTATATTTATATTTTATAATACATATTATTATTATTATTATTACATATTATTATTATTACATATATACATATATTATTAGTTATTATTATTATTATTATTATTATTATTATTATTATTATATATTATTATTATTATTATTATTATTATTATTATATATACATATATATATATATATATTATTATTATTATATTATACATATACACAACATATATACATTGTTAGTGATATACATGTTGCAGCAGAGCAGCAGATACAGTTGAGCATGGCTGATGGTTATTGCTATTATTATATATGTTGTTACAGCATATTATATTATTACATATATTATTATATATATATATTATATTTCTATTCGATTATTATATATATCATACATATATATATATGTTATATATTATATTATTATATTATTATATTATTACATACATATATACATATTACATATTATACATATTATTTATATATATTATATGCATATATATAAGAATATATATATATATATATATATATATATATTATTATTATTATTATATATATATTATTATATTATTATTATTATATATATATATATTATATAAATTATAAAGAGTATATATATATATATATATTATATATATTATATATATATTATATATTATATATATATTATTATTATTATTATTATTATATTATGTATATATATATATATGTATATATAAATATATATATATATATATATATATTTATATATATATATATATATATATATATATATATATATATATATATATATATATTTTTTTTTTGGTTATATATGTAAAGATATATATATTAGAGACCTTATTTATATATATATATATATATATATATATATATATATATTTCCTTTTCCTCCAGAGAAATCTTATTTTTAGATTTATTTTTTATATTATAAATTATTATTATTATGATATTTTTTCCCAAAATTTATTTTAATCAAAATTACGTTTTTTCGACGTTTGATTGAAAACTCCAAATTCATCATTCAATAATTTGAGAATCTTTTTTATTATATATTTCATTGATTTATGATTGACATCTTGCTTTATTTACGCTTCTCTTTCAATATCAAACTACTTCATTACAACTTCATTTCTTATATATATATATTATTATATATATTATATTATGGTTATTGTTATTATGTTGATCTTTTCGAGATAATTCTATAATTTTGCTATATATATATATATATATATATATATATATATATAGTTATTATTATATTATATATATATATATATTAGTTATATACATATATATATATATATATATATATATATATACTTCATATATATATATATATATATATATATATGTTATAATTTATTATTATTATGTTTATTATATATATATATATATAAGAGAAGTATATATAAAGATATATATATATATATATATATATATATATATATATATATATATATATATATATATATATATATATATATATATTAGTAGAACAGTTGTGTATGTAAGACTTCTTAAAATCAAGTGTTTTTTATTTAATTATTTTTAATTAACGTAATAACGGGAGAGTTTGCGAGTACACAAATACATTTTTTTTTTTATTTTTTTTTTTTATGTATATATAAAGCATTTGGAGAAACGGTGTGAAAGGAAATTAGGAAGATATACTTGGCAATATTTTTTTCTTTTCCTTATCGAGTGGTTCGATTTCCCAGAGTGTAACCGTAGATCCGTGAGCACGATTCAAATAGTAGACAAGATCAGAAGTTCTTTTATCAAATCTAAGATATAGTTTGTTTACATTTTCCACGGAATATTACCTGTCAAGATGTGTTCCGTTGTCGGTGCGAACTGGAAAAATAGGCGGTCCTTATTTCCAGTGACGTCACCAATAAACAAGCTACTGTAAAGAATCTGACCAATGAGAAGCACTTGTCACAAAGGGGAGGAGTTTTCATTCTACTGCTGATTCTCGCTACTTGAGTTTCGCAATGTCCGTCACTAGTTTTTGTTGCGCTGTGTGGTTAGGACCCTTACTGAGTGTTTTCCGTGCATTACGCGCAGTGCGAGGGACGGGCCGAGTGGTTGTGCCCTGTAAATTTTACGTTGCCTTAAGTGATAGTTTTGTTTTAAAAATATCGGCAAGGTGGCTACCGCGGAAACAGCAAGTATGCCAGACCAAGACTTGGCAACTAAATACTTAGATTTGCCGCAACAAGGTCTAACGTCCATGCCACCGCATACACCGCCTTACGCACAATCTTTCGGGTATCAGCAAGCCCCTACGCCTGGGTACAATCCACCAAGTTATGGATTTCCATCTATGTATCCTCAAGGGTCTTACCCGGGGTATCCAGTAGGTTCATATCTTGCATCACAATGCCCATCGCCAGCAGTTGATGGTTAGTATCATATCAGTGCACCCTTCTCGGGATATATATATATATATATATATATATTATATATATATATATATATTTTTGGTTATATTATGTATATATATACAGGAGCATATAGAGTAGTATATATATATATATATATATAGTATATATATATAGCGTTAAAAAACATATATACATATATATATAGATATATTATATATTATTATATTATTATTACATATTATTATTATATATTATTATTATTATTATTATATATATATATATATATATATATATATATATATATATATATATTTATTATTATATATATATATATATATATTATATTATTATTATATTATTATTATATATTATTATTATATATATTATTATTATATATTATAATACATATATATATTATTATTATTATATATATATATTATTATTATTATTATGAGAATATATATATAGTTATATATATATATATTATTATTATATATATATATTATTAGTTATTATTATTATTATATATATATATATACATATTATTACATATATATATACATATATACAAAAGCCTGAGCCTAAAATTATTTTTGCGGTTTGGAAATCGAATTAAATGTGAAAATAAACAGAAACAAAAACACAAAAAAAAGGTTGACAGGCGACAATGTTTTTAATTCAAATATTGAATTTTTTTTTAATTTTTTTGTCTTTAATTTCTTACTAATAAACTTTATTAATTAAAATTTCATTTATTTTTAAATTAGCATTTCTTGAGACAATAATTAATATGTTCTGGAAGTTCTTTTACCTCTCTATCTATTTTATAAAAATTCTTTTTATGAACATTTACCCCTTTTCCTACAAACAGAAGACATCTTCCTCTGTCTCGCTCCCCTAATTATATATATATATATATAGATATATATATATATATATATATATATATATATATATATATATATATATATATATATATATATATATATATATAGTATATATATATATATATATATATATATATATATATATATATATATATATATATATAGCCGCTAGTTATCGATATATACATATATATATACCCACTCTCTCGCTCCCCTATATATATATATATATATATATATATATATATATATATATATATATATTGACAAAAATTTGTTAAAACATTTCTTTTTACTTACAAATATATTACTGTTTAATACTCCCTCAAATTACACAAACCACTAAAACACAAACTAAACCCACCCAAACTCACCCAAACACACACACACATCACATCATCATTATATATATATGGTATATATATATATATATATATATATATATATATATATATATATATATATATATATATATATATAATGTGTGTGTCTAAGTGATCAAATATTCCAATACCGCTTCCAACCCTGCATATGTTATATATATAGAGTTATATATAGCATATATATATATATATATATATATATTTATATATATATATGTTATATATATATATATATATATATATATATATATATATATATATATATATGTAATATATATATATATATATATTTATATATATATGTATATATATATAGCATATATATATATATTATTAAGTTATATATATATATATATTAGTATATATATTGTTGGTTATATATATATATATATATATATATATGTTGCTATATATATATATATATATAATATATATATATATATATGTTATATATATATATATATATTATATATATATATATATATATATATATATATACATATATATATATACATATATGTTGTTATATATATATATATATATATATATGTTGTTGGTTAAGGTTGTCATTATAACTTTTTCAAAAATCATTTTTTATTTAACCTGATTCTAACCTGTAACTTTATTTATTATTTTCACGTTACTTTTATCAATGAATATTAATACACACACACAATATTAATAATAATACACACAATAATAATAATACACACATAATAATAATAATAATAATAATAATAATAATAATAATAATAATAATAATATATATATATATATATATATATATATATATATATATATATATATATATATATATATAT
>JABUQX010029672.1:35000-63919 GCA_015478945.1 Trachelipus rathkii
GTGACATTTAGTAATAAATTAGGTATATCATAAGGTTTCCATTATTATTCAATATGCTTGCATAGCCAATATTTAAATCAGTTACTATCCCTCATCAAGTCGAGTAGCAGAGCACGTAATTTTAGACTAGTAGGTATTGGAATTAGTTAAAACACCCCAAATAAGAGTACACGGCTCTCACGCTAGAATACTAAGTGAATAGGCTTAATGTATGATATTTAGAATGATAGCTTATCTTATCTTAAAAGGATGACAATAATTATTATTATTTATCATTATATTTAAATAATATAGTACGTTTTTTTATTAAAATAATTTATCATACTGTATTAATTAAGGTCTCTTTATTCATTAATTTATTATTCTTTATGATTTGCTGATAGAATAAAATTTTACTTATTATCTTTGAAAATTTAAAATCATGTTAAAACATAAAGCTAGTAGCTTAAAACTATTGTTAAATACTTATATCTATATGAGGAAAAATGGAATAAGGTAATTAAATTTTTTGAGAATAAACTACAAACATAAAAAAAGTCATACTTCAATCATATTTTGCATTTAATTATCATCTCTTTAAGATACTTATTTTTAAAATTAATAAAATAAAATATCTATACTATGGCACAAATAACTCAAAATAAGAATCTAAATGATCATAAGTATTCTATTAGGATTATGTATTAAGTAGTAGAATATGCAACTCCTAAAGTTGCCTAGCAAGTAATACACAAATATGTTTCTATATAACACCATTACTATTATTTTAATTATATATATAATATAATAGTTATCCGGATCGCACCCTTCATTGTTAAAATAAAGTATACTTCGTGTATTTGGTATTTGAAAAATCAGAGAACCTTACAGGTCTATCTGAGAGCGGTACAATTTCTCTATATATTATATAACAATATATAATAAGCGAATTATTATATATATAATATATAAATATATTATATATATTATAATATTAATATTATATTAGAAAAGTAATGGGGTAATATATTATTTGTAATATAATGTTGATATATTGTTAACATTAGTAAGTATTCTATAACTACAGTCGATTGGCTCTAAATGAGAAAAGGCCATTTAATAATTATATATATTATATATTGAGAGATGTAAGCCAGGGTATACGTAGGCTGTTTTCTCTATATGACGTAAGGTTCTCAATACCTCCAGTAATTTAATAGTCAAAATAATTAAATAGTAAATAGGTAAAGTAGATATAAACCAAGCGTCGATCAGTATAATCATTTGTCATGAATGTTAGCATGACATTTGAGACAACTTTATTAGGGACAAACATTTAAATATTTCTGGAGCTTTTTTTACACATTATCTTGGGTACAATTAATGGGTTATTCAGGTACGGAGAGAGGCGTTTCTCCCGGGTCTAACGACGCGTTTTGGACCAATATCACACCTAAGGCTTCTTGCACGCGAAACCGTTTCAAACAACACCGCATCTCGCCGTGTTTCTTTCGTGTCATTCTCTCTTTCTATATCTCGTATGACCTTTCTGAGTCCTTTTTTAGTATTTTTAAACCGCTAAGAATAAATACATTTTTCAATCTTTTATATATTTCACGTAGGTTCATGAATGTATTTTCCATATTAAAACGAATGTTTTTTTTCTTCAATATGACGTCCACAACCAGGTGTCTATCTAGTACATTGAGTCAATTTCAGTCATAGGCAAATACATTATCTTATCATTGGTTCATAGTAACCATTAGTTTTAAATACGTAACCCCATAGCAACATAGAACATTATACACATCACATTAAAAGGTATAAATTCTCAAAACGTCTGAAATCAGCTCTTTACGATTTCTTGAGTGTAAGCGCGATAGACCAAGAAGAAATGGTTAATGACGTATAGTACTATTATTCACTATATTATATATATATTATTATAAATATCAATATATAAATAAATATAATATATATATATTATTATATAATAATATTTATTTTGTAACTATAATAATATATTATATATATATAATAATAATACTATTGGGTTGTGAAAAAATGTTTTTCAAAATTATTTATTCCTTTTTTTGTGTGATTTTAAAGTTTTTTTTTTTTTTTTTTTTTAATTAGCATTCTTTTATTTATATGAAAGCTTAGAAACGATGCCAAATGGAATTTCAATACCCCTCTAGGCCTAAATATTTGACTTATTAATACAGATTTTTATATATACTGTGTGATATATAGAGTATATTTTATTATTTCTTTATATATAATATACTTTTATTTTTATATATAACAATATTATAAAAGAGCATAAAGGATTCAAATTAAAAAGTGATATAATACACCTAATTGTGTTAAAAAGACGATGACTATAAGAATTATTTGAATTATCTAATATATATATGACTAACATATGCGAATTAAGGTAGTCCATGGAATATATTCCATGAAACTCATTATAATTAAACAATAGAATATATAGTATAAAATTATATCTTAGGTAGAAAATAATATAAGGTATAAAAGACGCTAAAAATTATCAAAAATAACATTATTAGATAAATATAATGATATGTGCTTATATAAATGATTATTAAAAGAATATCTATTACTAGAATTATTATAGAAAATATGAGCTTATAATGAGGTAAGAAATTACACCTTTTATATAGAATGTTATATTAAATTAGAAAGGAACACTTCACTATTTAATCTAATGTCACTATTGATCCAGCATCCCAAGTATTTCCTCCTGAAATTTTGGAGAAGGATCCATGTTTCTTTTCTGAACCCTCATTAGGTGCTGGTTGTTAAAAGACATAGCTGGTTGTTGTGAAACGAGAAAGAGATTAAAATTAGAGAAGCTTTCTATCAACGATAATTAATTAAAAAATAAAGAGAATCTTAAAAAAGTTAAGTTTAATACAACAGATTTACAGCATTTAAGAATTTAATAAGGAGAGAATATATGTGTCTGACTACATTGCAGGATTCTATCTGTTGACCGAATTGTTCCGCCAGGGTCATTAATTGAATTTCACCTTATTTGCCTATTATACTTATTGGTGTTTAAGGATATAGTAGCTAGGAGTTACTAAAGTGTAATTTTCTTCTGTGTAACACTTCTTTTGAATGTAATGAAAGAGTCAATGTTGTTAGAGACTCAAATAATAGTTATGGTTTATGGAGACGGGTGCGCCATCAATATGATATAATGGTGGGGCCAGAATTAGGGTTGTCAGTGGTAAGGTCATTTTGAGTTGGTAGGCGTCTAGCGGTTAAAAAGCGTCAAAAATCGCTGTCTTTACTAAAAGCCAGATGTATAAGAGAGTTACTAATCGAAAGTCAGCCAAGATGGGATTTATAAAAACACATTAGGGGTATGTTTGTGGTTGGATTTAGTTGGGTTCTAAGATAGCTTTAATGGGGTAAATTCCTGAAAAGAGGTGGAGTTTAATATTATTGAGTAAGATGTATTTTTATTATTATTAAAGAGGAATGTTAGGTATGGTAAGAAAGAGTTGTCAGAGGGGTTATAATTGTGTGGTAAGTGAATTATATATTTATATTTTTTGCTTCTTTTAAGGGCAAATTGTTGCATAAATCAATAATGAGGGAAGAAAGTTGTAATAAATTAGAGAAAAGGTATATTAATTTCAGTTTGTAGAATATAATTAAGGGAAGAGCTAAAAGATATTAACTTAGAGTCTCGTGAGAAATAAGTACGAAGAAGTGTGTTCCTATTATGTATTGTGTTGGTATGAATGGTAATGAAATAACCAACTGTTATTTAATATCTTGTGGCTTGTATTAAGTTAATGAAAACCCCACCCTTCCGCGAGGGTTTCGAGGGGCCCCCGGTCCCCCCCGGCCCCGGCCACCCCAGGCCATTTTTTGGCGCGACCGGGCCGGCCCCAAAGGCCCCGGCTCCTGGCCCCCGGCAATACAACTCAGGGAAAAGAAACCGTGGAAAGGACTGCTCGTTCGAAGCACCGTTGGGTCGACATTTCCCTCCTTGATATTTTTTATCATTATATGTTGATGGGTACTATTTAATCAAACAAATAAAATAAATATTATTTAATATTCCATTGATACACACATAAATTATTCTTTTGTTAAAATAGTAAATTGGATGCAAATAATAAACATACCCTTAAATATATTT
Organism: Trachelipus rathkii; assembly: GCA_015478945.1. NCBI lineage: Eukaryota > Metazoa > Arthropoda > Malacostraca > Isopoda > Trachelipodidae > Trachelipus > Trachelipus rathkii. The sequence continues at coordinate 39,160 of JABUQX010029672.1, forward strand.
ATAATAACAATAAAAACATATTTATATATTAGAGGCCTATTTAATATTAACTTGAATTTTCAAAATAAAATTCGAGCGTAAGAGCTACAATCATGAATAGATAATTTTTCAGGTTAATAACATAATACTCGAGAGTTTTTCTAACATAAAAATATTTTCACAAACTTTGAAGCAAACTTTAGAATTACGTATATTTCGGAAAAAGGAAGATAAATAAAATAAAAGTTATATATATTAAATTGTAATTTATTATTCTTATAGAAAGTAAATGAGGTTCCCTAAGAACAAATATATATATTGTTACTGAAAATATCTTTTCAAAATTAAATTTATTTATAATTGATTAATATATATAATAATATTATATATAATATATATATATATGAATAACTATATAAATAATTAATATATATATATATAAGTTAATATATATGAATATATATATATTATAATATATATTAATAATAATAATAAAATAGTATTATATAATATTATATAGTATTATAAATATATAATATATTAATATATATATATATTAAATATATAATATATATACTATATATATATATAACTAAGTCTAATAAATATAATATATATGACATATATATATTATGGAATTTAGGGGGGGGGCCAGGGAGGAGGATATATACCATTAGTGCCGCTACTCACATATATACCCACTCACACCCACATATATACCTATCATACCTAGATATAACAGTACCTTTCCTACCTACCTCACTAGAGAAATTTATTTATAATAACTAAATACTAATTATATATATATATATTATATATATATATATATATATATATATAGTAATATAATACTTTTGATCAGTGGTGAGTTGTACAAATTTTAACAAAAGGTTTTATTTCGACTGTCCCACTGTCCTTTTATTCTAAATGTACACAAATTAAAAACAGTTGTTAAAGACACTTTTTTAATGAAATAAATTTTAAAAAGGGGAAAGCTAATTTTTGTCCGACACGACAGAAAGAAACCTTCATTCAGGCTAAGAAAACTAGTGATTTTTTATACGTTCATTTTGAATTCATTTCAGAGTCACAGTTCTTAATGTAATGTATAAATTATCCAAGTATAGGTCTGAACGTTAGGTCTAAAGTCCAATTGTATTATATTATATAATTTTGATGTTTCAGATATTCATTTTCAGCATATAAAAATATATCGTTTATATGTTCACCGGGATGCTGTTATAATTTTTACTATTAAATAAAGTGGCAAAAGGATTCCATGTTTTGCGAGTAGCAGTCGTGGCACTAGTGGATAACTTTCACAATGAATCCAATCTTTATAGTTGTTGATATTCCTTTTAGGATGAATGAAGATAGAACCTAAACCTGTTGTTAAGCGTCTCCTAGGACTAGTTAAGCCATCGCTAATATAGAGAAGCAGATCCTTTGGGCTAGTAGATTCCTACTGTTATGAGTTGACATCTTCTTTTCATATACCTTGAATATTCTATCTGTCTTACCTAAAACATTATCTCATCTCAACTCTTCTTTATCAAGGGGATATGTGATTATACTGAGCTCCAATGCTTTGGGGGAGATTTTCTTTTCGTTTTGGGGGGTTTGAGAGTGTGTTTTTTATATTAAGTGATGCCCTGTTTTAGTGGGGGTGATGTTTTTTGGTATGATTTGTTTTATGTAATTATAAAATGATAATTAATCAGCAATTGGGTATGGAGAGAGGAATATGGTAAAAAAGGGAGTGTTTTTTATTTTATATAACGGTGCGATAAAGAAGCTAATAGGCAAACATCTTTTTTTATGAGTCTTTGCTACTAATGCTTTTTGTGATGTAAAAAATTTCAGGTATATGCTAAAAGTGATTTGAACACATTGAGGTGGATGTATCTAGGTTTGTCTGTGCACATCAGATAGCCAAGGAGAGTAGAGACAATGATAACAGAAGAAGAGCACGGAGAAATAAGAGTATTTGTACAGAAGATCTAGCTAATATTTTCTGATTTTGCGAGCGAGAGATGAAGTATACTGAGAAGCCAATGAAGCACACATAGATTTGGATGACGGAAATTTATGGTTTTCTATAAGATAATAAAGCAAAATGGTATAAATTTATGCAAAATATGAAGCTTGAAAAGATTGTGTTGAGATTCAATCACAGCACCAGAACTTGTTCCAAGACACATGAAGGCATATGAAGGTATTCGAGGATAAGAGACGATAGACTAGAATGTTGGAAGGCTTTCATGAGTCTGTTCATACTGTATACGTGTAATCGGAGCTGATATAGAGATTAGATATAGTTAGGACATCATTAGAGTTGGTGATTGGTGTTGTGAGGGAGGGAGACCAAAAATATAATTGTCTATCTACAATTATATCTCAATACATACAACATTATAAAGCTGTATATAAAGGGCATGAGGATGTAAAAAACATTGATGAACATTCTGTTAGTTCATATATATGATGTTACTGGGCGAGAGTTATTTGGTAGACATGGGAACATACCATTCAGTCTACTCCGAAAAGCTTGTTAGTCAAATATTGTAGTAGCCATATAAAAGATGTATCACATAGTTAATAGTGGTATCAATTGACTGAAAAGAATTACACCTACTGAGGAGCTGTATTAAAATAAATTAATTGGAGATAAAACGAGACCGGTAAGAGCCTACAAATCTCGTGCATATACGAGCCCTATACATACTAGCTTCATCACTATTATAAGCACAATTATTGAAATACAATAGCAAATAACTTATAACGCGGCCACTGAGAGTATAGTGAGACTTCCCGGACTTTGGCTCAACTTTTTCACCCTCATGCCAATCTGTTCTCCCATACTCAGGCGATATATCAATATAATTAAATCGGAAACAGTATATTTTATCATATTATTACCGCTCAACGCTTTATTAAGACCAATAGTTTTATTGCTGGAATTATTAATATGTTAGTAATGATGTCTCGAATACCCTCCCTCACAAAACCAACCCTAATGATGTCCTAAACTATATTAATATCTCCACTTACATTTTTTCTTACGACATATCCTAGTTCAGTAGACGATAGTGAAATGCTTCCACAACAACCTATCCCCCTTTACCCGTATACCTAATCACATGGATTTATAGACAGATCACTTGCATATTCTACAATTAATCATATAGCAACTAAAGGTCAACTATTCGACAAACAAAACTTAGTATAATCAATATATTTAGCTCATCTAATCATATCCTACCTAATATATCATCAATATATAATTAGCTATGTTCTGTAATATATCTATTTCTACCGTACCTTTCATATATGCTCTCCCCTCTTCTAAGAGGTAAAAAGAATAACTAAAATATATACATCCTAGACAATATCTATTCAAATCAGATTGTTTACGGTTATACACATACATATAAAATTTATACAAAAGCAAAATAATGAGATACCCACATTATATAATTAGCAACCTTTCCCCCTGAAAATAGATAACTAATCACTATATATATATATATCATTTATTACCAATTATCTCATCAAAGTTAAACCATCTAGTATTCCTAAATGAGCTAACAGAGCTACCCAAAAAATATTCACCCTCCAATCCATCAAACACACCATCACCCTTGAAAAACAATTCTCATGACACCCTCAAAGACCCTAAAGATCTCTGCACTCACTCACAATAGAGGCTGATAAAAATACACATCCCCTGCAATACCTATGGATTAAACTTAAAACAGATAGTCACACACAGCGGTGGAAATATATAGTATCGTGGCAAAGAAGAAAAACTCGACACATAGCCAGACGAAACTTGCAAAAGACAACAGACAAAAATTCACGCTATTTAACAAATATTTTCACAGGTGGCAGCGCGTAACACCATGTCAACAGGGGCCCTACAACTAGTAAATATCGTATATCAAGATATATATGATAGATCAGAAATATCAATCACACGAACCATCGCAAAATCATGGAATCCTTTGGCATTAGTAATAAGTAAAAAACAACTAAAGATTACTCACAAGAGATGAAAAAAATAAAAAAAAAAAAGAAAAAAAAATTAAATACAAAAAAGACAATTAATCTGAAAACTCAAAATCATATACTATTAATAAAACAACAACCTACATAGGCATAGACAAAGAGCAGAAAGAAGGACACCAACGCATTGTGTATAATCGAGACACCTCTGAAAGCGTGAAATAAATTAATAAGTGTATCGGAAAGGAGAATAAAAAAATACCAAGAAAAACTCTATTATTAGAAACTATTTATCCTGGTAAGAGTCTCAGAGAGCACACGCTGAGTTCCTGGGACGATAAATTAAGACTTTACTTTTTAAAATTTTATTTATTACGTTTCACATTAAAAAAAAAGTGTCTTTTTAACAATGTTTTTTTTAATTTGTTGTACATTTAGTATAAAATGAAGTGACAGTACAGTAATTCCATAATATAAAAAAAATAAGAAGACCATTTGAGAGAGAGATAACATTTTAAAGTTATGAATATTATTTGTTTCTTAAGAAAATGAGTTTTTAAAACAAATATTATAAAAAGAAATATATTAATAATATATATATTAAACTATAATACTAATATATATTATACACTATAAATAGGGTAATATATACTACTATAGCATAATACGATTAGGTCAAGTGAAGATTACGGGGTCTCTCTGACCATTTATGTCATCGAGTAAACTACGGGGGTATATAGTACACTAAATATTTACCCTACTACTACCCTCATATATACGGGGAGGCAGGGTGCCGTATCTAGAAACTCTTTTTCTCGCGAGAGAGGCGGGGCGGGGGGCACCACACAAATTGTTCCTCTATCATATTACTATATATATATATGGTATATTGATAGGTATTGAGATACGGTCGAGAGTGATAAGGAGGTTTCCTTACCGCTACCTCATACCCACTAACGGGGAGTTATATTAGGTAAAAACGAATACCATATATATATACATATATATATATATACTATACACCTGTTGTATATTAAATCCCGGTGGAAGACAACAAAACATTAAATTCGCTACAAGGGAAGAATGCGGATGAAGTCTGTGTATGAATCTCACCTCAAAATCATCTTAACGATAAAATTAGTATATAAAGCCGTGTAAGTACTCTCATTACGCTCTTGACATTGAGAGTAAAAGAGCCAGACGTCCACGAATATAATAATAATCATCATTCAAATTTTTAATTTATATCAATATTTCGATGTATGTAGAGAGGATGTGTCGCGCAATGTCAATAAGTTTCGCTCCCTCTTCACGTCACAAGGTAAGATAAAAAAAATATATCTAGATAAAGTCATTTAGAGAGATCACCTATGTATGTCGATAAACTATCTTTTCTACTGAAGCTATATAAACACGGATGGTAGAATAGATCTAGAACACAGTAACTTTGCAACAAGATGTAAATAATTGGAAATTTGAATCGACGAGCCAGAGTAACTTATATTAGAGAGCATTTCCGGGTAGCTCCCTGATGCTGCCGTCTTGGGACGAAGGCCGTGTAAACTGTGATTGGACCATTCGTTCAGATCCTTCTACTACTAAATTCTACCATTACAGCTATTTACTAAATCATTAACATTCTGTTTTTGTTTATTATTACTTGGTAAAATATTTATACAATCTTTTAATCTTCTCATAAAACATTACACCCTGTATATATAATCTGATTGTCTCCTTTGCACAAAGGTAAAATTTTTAAATAACACACGTTCTCACTTCCATAATATGTCACGTAATATTTAATAAAATCAATCCAAAAATGGTTATATATATAAAAATGGATATGTGCGATAATAAATCTGTGAGTGATCGTAGAAGTATGTAAATGATTTGGTATACTGTATAATTTATTAGAGAATTTGTTAACTCTTGGTACAGCATACAGCAATTTCAATAATACTCAGTTCATGATTCCAGATGCTGAGCTTACAACATTTACCTATCAAAAAATACTATTAGAAAAGGAGAAGTATATTTTGATAAGGGTCATGGCCAGATTATTAAAGAGTTATTTATTAATCTAATAGTGACCTTACTATACGAGATTTGTTCACCTGACAGCGACATAATTATATTAAAAATTACAATTTAAATTATGCTACACTTTATATTATTAACGAATAATGTATACTATAAAATAATTTAAATTAAGTCGGTATAAGGAAAATTATCGGAGTAGTGGAGGTCCATGGCCCCCATTTAGCCCCACCCCACCTAAATAACGCCAGCTGTAATTATATATCTATATATATATATTTAATATAAAATATATATAAATATATAATATATATATAAATACTATTATATATAAATATATTATCTAATATATATATATAATATTATATATTATAATATTAATATCTAAAGATCTAATATAATAGATGAAAGAAATATAGTGATCTAACTAAAATATAATATATAAGTAAATGATAAATTTAATACAACTTATTCTTTATAGCAAAAGCAATGATTTTAATTAAATTTCATATTTTATAAGCTAAAAAATTTATTTTCAATTTGAATTAACTAAATGTAATTTCACTTCTTATCTGTTAGTTTCTTAGTTCTTAAATTATCTTGAAATTATCTTTAATTATTCAATCCTAATAAATATATAATAAGACTTTCAGTTTTTTTGACAACTTACATATTCTAAATATTTAACTAACCCCTAGGACCCTAGCCTATACCGGCCACCCGCCACTCAGGTCCATACCGGCTCACTTTGGACTCTCCGGACTCACCGAGCCCTCACGCTAAAATAGAGCAGCCCTCGGTCCACTCAGCTCCCAGGCCCCTATATATATATACTATATTAATATATATAGATATATAGCTAAAATTAAGAAGCAGCCCCGCCCCGGCCACCCTATGACCTCGACGGCAAAATCCCATGACCCGTTCGAGTCACCCTAGATTGTAAGTAGGTTTAGCGGTAAAAACTAAGTAAGATTGGTACATATGGGATAGTAAAAGTATATTGGACCAGAGGTTAAATTATAGAAAATCAAGTAAATTAGGGATATGAGCGAAATATATTTTTAAGAAGTTATTCAAATAGTAGAATTTAACATGTTAGGGTAATAGTGTTAATATAATCAAGTACTATATTCATGTGGAGATTTAAATGTTGGTATAGAGGAAATTTAGAAAAAATTAATGCAAAAATGTAAATTTATAATAATAATTAAAAAAATTCTTCCCACATACCTGTACTAAAATATATAAACATTAGTGAAGAAATTAAATAAATAAAATGATGATTAGGGAATATATGATTAAAAGTTACTCTAAGAATTCCAGTGATATAGAATATTAAGCTTAGGAGCAGGGAAAGGGGAGTAAACATACATACTAAGACCAGGAATTTTGGTTTCAGAGAAAAGTGTTATAATAATAAAGCATTGAAACTGTTTTGTGTTCTAGGGTAAGTAGGATTATTTGTTTTAAAGTAGTAAAATAGAGTAAGAAGGGTCAATTGAATTGTTGTACTGATCATAAAGCGGTGATCAGAGGAGTGAAGAGGGCTATAGAATGGTGAGCATGGTTCAACTGTGAGAGGGTGAGGAGGTGAGACATTAACAACATGCGAGGAGACTTACAAGAGAGTGGGAAAGTGTAGGTGTATAATATGTTTATTTGACGTTTTATGATGATAATATAATCTTCAGGAATTCTAGGTTAAATTGTAGTGATGATAGTAATGTGTCGCAACAAGAGGGGAGAAGGTTGTTTTAGCTAGCCATTTGGATAATTTATAGGGACAGAATTATGCTAAGATGAATAGGTAGGATATATAAGAGGGAGGTAATTAGGTTTAGGGTTTTTAAAGGTATTTCCATATAAATTATTTAGTGAATAGTGCACAGTAAGATATATAATATAGTGGCTTTTAAAATCATTGTGCAGGTGAACATGTTCCGAAAATAATAGTTCCGAAAGATATGTTTTTTTATTAATTAGGTTTAAAGTAATTTAAAAAAGTATTTTATAATAGGATTTTAAGTGAGGATAGGAAATATTGTTGTATTAATATCTAATATTTAGTTCACTTTTGAACTGAAGGTAAATAGATATAATTCAAGATTTGTTAAGTATTAATAAACTTTATAATGAAATGTGTTATGAAACTATTCATTTGTATTATGATATGTATAGTTTTTTGTAAGTAATATTAGATTAAGAGCTTAAGTGTAAAGATTTAAGGTAAGGTATATTTTGACTACTTATCATTGAGGGAGTTAAAAGACTTAATGAATAATAATTTAAGTTACCTACAAGAATAATAAGAAAAGTAGGAAATTCTTCTTTAGACTAAATTAGTTTTATATTTTTCAAAGTATCTAAAATAAAATTTCGAAAATAATTTTTGTAGAGAAAATGAGTCTGTAGCCCAAAATGAATTATTTAATCCATCAATCTTGCAATTAAAAACAATTAGATTTATTTAAATGAGTTATTAAAATATAAGATATATATATAATCTTCAACCCAAATCAATATATTATTATAAAAATTAAATAGTTATATTAAATATTATAAGATATTTTCTCTTTTTATTATTGATGAAATAAAAATCTTTAATTTTGATGTCATTTAATAATTTGGGTGAAGGTATCGAGAGAGTTTGGTTCTGTTTATACCATGATTCATGGGGAAGGAGGAGGAGAAAATTTTGAAGAGGTATTTAAAACTTTGTCCGAAAGCGAGTTGACAATTGTTTCTTGAATATTTGAAATATTTTGCTAAGATATATTATCATTATATAGTATATATATATTAATACTATTCAGGTGAATAAGGGTTTATTATCATTTATGTTATGATAAGTTGATTTACATGAGAGTACCATCAGTACGAAAAGGGTTAACTAAAATTTTTATAAGGCTAGTTTATTGATGAAAGCTTTTCATATTAAGCATCTCATTTAAATATGCATTAATATATATCAATAATTATATATAGTAAAATCATTAATAATGACTAATTTGAAGAATTTATTTTATTCCAGTAATTCGTAAGTTAACGGATCTCACTAAGTTTGATTAATCAAGCAATATTGATAATGTATTAGTATATCGTAATTATCAGCAAAGATATTACTCATATAATATAGATATAGAGTATTAGTAAATATTAATAATATAATAGAAAGAGCTTTTATATAGAAGCTTAGCAATTTTGTTGAAGGAAAATTATTATCCAATTTAATCATAATTTACTTAAATTAGCAAAAATTTTCGTTTCTTTTCTGAAAATTCCTCATCAGGTGCTGGTTTTTGTATATATAGCTGTTGTTGATAAGACTATAAATTAATATTTAATAATTAACTATAATAAAAATCTTAAAAAATAGTAATTTATATAAGTTACATTTCTTTGTTTTAAATTATTAATAAATTATTGGTAGGTTAATAGCGTTCAGCTAAATACCAAGGTCGAGCGCATGAGTAACAACAGAGCATATATAGAAGATAAAAAAACTTAAAATTTTTATATTTTATATAGTAATAAATATATATTAAATATATATATATATATAATATATATATAATATTATATATAAATATAAATAAATAAATATATATATTAATTATAAACTATATATATAATACTAATATAATATATATATTAATTAATATCTCAGTTCTATTTTACATCGTAAGATGCAATATTTTACAAATTTATAACTCACATTTATATATATATAATATCAATCGGATAATAATATATATATATATAAGTATATATTATATATTATATATAATAATATATATATATAATTATAATTATAATAATATAATAATAATATTAATATTTATTAAAATTTATGAATATAATTATATATATATATATATATTATATATATATATATTATAAATAAATATATATATATATATTATTAATAATATAATATATAAATATACCTAATTTATTATTAACGAGGTTTTACTAAATTAAAATCTTACACTCATACATATACCAATAAATATATATAAATATATATACGGTATATATTATATATATATATATATATTACTATATAATATTATAATATATATATATATATATATATATATACTATATGTATATATATATAATATATTATATTATATATATTATTATATACATTAATATATATCTATATAATATAAGTAATGAAGGACGCTGAGTGTTCATAAATCACTCACGCGAAGCAAGTTTAGGAAGTTTATATCTATCCTATAGGGGCAAGAATTAAAACTCTGATGCTAGTAATGTTGGTGGTGTTGGTTTGGGTACCGGACCTTAAAAAGTTCGATATTCATGTGGTCGCCCACGTGTATAACACCTAATAATATGTACCCGCTAGCATAAGGCTTCATTATAACTATTGTAAAAAAACTTTTACCTTTATGTTTGTGGGACAACACGCACGTTAAAACTTATGATGACACTTTATAATAATATTGCGACGAGAGCTAATAAATATTTAGCTATATAAGTCGAAAAATAAAAATCAATATATTATAAACTTCTATTCCGTTTGATGAATAATACGTCACTTACATGTATGAGTACAGTATATCATGATATATCAAATAATAAAGAAATCAAGAATGAAAATAATCTCACTATCACATAGATAATACTGCTCACACTTCAATAAAATACCTACCCGGTCACATATATAGTATATATATATATAGAGTCATAGAATACGACTTTCAAAGTGAATAATAATAGGTACTGCGATACTAATATGAATTTCGATCATCAATAAATTTATCGAGCTTTCGCTAAAAGGCGGAAGAGTCTGAGGCATAGTTATCGAAACAAGCGCGAGACTATGAGGCAAAAACGGTATCGGTAGCTGCGACTTGCATACTGTCCATTCTGCTTGCTAGGCGAAAAGATCAGAGAGGTATATTCGGTATCAGCAGAAGGTATCGGAGCGGAGTTAATATTGAGGCTCCGAGACTTTACACTTAGTGCTCATAACTCGATTTTAATCTTTTCTGTTACACTTATATATATTTGGAGAGCCTGAAAAATACACAAATATTCAAACAAAATAATTTTTCATATTCTAAAATTATATAATCTCCAGTTCCGATTGAGGACCAAGATATCTGCCTCGAACTAGACTTTTACATTAAAGAGTATTGTTTTTTCTCTTCACTCTATGATTCTAGCAATCATCGTACCTATATATATAAATATTTAAACTTTAGAGATTTTACGTTTCTTCACTTACCAACTATTATGAGTTCTTTTAACGCGTATAAATTTTTATACTACTATTGGACAGCTATTTATTATGATTATTAATAACACTATCACTAATATATTATCTAACCGTATATATTTTTGTTTTTAGTTGATCAATAGTAATTTTTTTTTTTTGTAGGCAATTTCACGAGTGTAAAAGCGTGTAGTGCGTGAGTGCTTTTAAAACTTTACTGGATATTCTAGACATATGCTTTGGTTGAGGCATAATTCTGCCCGAGAAAATGCAGAGTCGAGCTATTATACCGTTAGTTAAAATTAGGTTTTGAGCGAGGCAGGAAGAGCAAAACTGTATATTCCTAACACATTTCTCTTTGTATTCTATCGATATGTTATCTGGGTTGTTTATTTCTTAGAGTCAGCAATTGACGGGAAGACAGCTGATGCACATCGAGTATGATAAAGGCACAGATAAAAAGATATATATTTGTAATTTTGGTGTTTATTAAACAATAACGTTAGCTCCGGAATTGCTGAATTGACTGGGGCCTGGTCAAGTGGCCCTTTTCCCCCTTTTGAATCATCCTATTTAACCTCAATTATCGTAATCTCTATCTGTCAGCTGTTTCTACTAAATAAACCGCTCTTTAGACACTCGATCTGGCACAACACATTAGAGCATCCGATTCATTGGAATCTACTACCTTTATTTTTCGCCAAGATTTAGGGGGGGCATCTCTAAACGTCTAAAACCTAATTTAGCCCTCCGCTCCTCGTCTGAGACCCAAATCCTAGACCAATATTTCAGTCCCATATATCACCTTCAATCTCGAGTTTAAATATATCCAACTATAAACAATATTTTATAAATTTCAGCGTATTGATATAAGAAGGTGGGAGTATTATGAGCTCATTGTAATATTAAACATTTTTACACCTATAACACAGTACTCGAGATATACTCGAATCTCCTAATCTTATCGAGTATGTTACTGTGGCTTAAAACTTTCACTTCCTTCTTACTACAATTAAATATAATATATATAATATATATATATATATAATATAATATATTCTTTATGCTTTGCTATCTGTTATCCTAAAGAAAGATCATTTTACAAGCCCTGATTTTGATTTACCTTATACTTAACTTCTCAATCCATTCATACTGTTATTTCTTCATCCAAATACTGAGGTCCTTTAATTAGGGGATTTTTTTATAAATGTAATAGTAATAAACTGAAATTGTTGTATACGCTCTCGTACTGATTTGAGTATTTGAGGAGGAAGCGCGAATCAATTCAGTATTTATTCATACGGTCTGGATGCAAACTGATTACAATAACCTACACACATCCGGATCGTCCACAACCGATTACTTGAACACACTTGACGCTATGTTTTCCACCACAATCTATAAAGTATACCTCACTATTACTGACTTCACTTACATAAAACTAGCTCCTATGAACACTTTCGCATCCTATCGGTAAAATATAATCTTGAAACAGAAGAAGCCCTAATGAAATATATTTGTTAATTGTTAATAACGTATTATACATCACTAAACGTGCATTCAAATCGATCTAATTCCAAATCGCTTCAATCGTCTATATCTTTATATGAGAACCGGTTTTCATGAAAATTTTTATGGTTTATATACGGTTTTTAACAGCAGAGCGTAGGGTGAGAGATGTCATTTAAGATGACTGTTATCTGAGTAAAAAAATCAACTCTTAAAATAATACTAATATAATTGTATTTAAACTAGAACTTAGATTCATTAAGTAGTAAATAGCTTCTAAATGTATATTATGTTCAATTTATGTTCAGTTAGTTTAAATTCATTATATATAGAGGGATGATGGACAGATGAATTTCACATTAAATAATATCCTTCTATGGTAACTTAACATCTACTTTATTCTTCACCTACAAAATTCACAGTTAGATTCGATTCGTGGATCTTGTCCCTGGCCCAATTCAGGCTTAGAGACAATTGGACTATAATCATACATGGAGCATGATGGATAAAATTCTCGTTTCTATCTCATCATCACTTTCCAAATTTAATCATTCAGCTAGAACAATGTATTATGTTTTTGAGAGACTTTGCAGTTTGAAATACTCGTCGTACAGTTTTGACGTATCTGTAGCAATTATGTCTAAATATCTGCGAGTGTTTATATATCTATATAATTGACGGTACTGACCTCTTCTATGTGTATCTACCTAACTGATGCACAAAATCTCTCATCGAGGCCTCTTTGCAAAATTTAAGACAGCGGGCGACGGTACACAACTGTAAATCTGTAACATCAAAATATACCATTTCCTCCTCTTGTGATTTGCTCGATGAATATCTGTTGTTATACTCCAACTGACAAGATGGTAACCGATATCTATTATCTTTGGCCTCAACCTCAGTATTTACTCTCTCACAGTTCAAGCTTTCACCTAAATCGATTTCTTGTTTTTAAACAACATGCGCTAACACCTACCCCCTCTACCTCTCAGGGTGGTCGCTACCCTTGCTACACGATAGGCATGTCATTTAGCGTACTCGAATCGGGTTTGCATGGATCCCTCTCGGCCCTGATATATCTATGAACCGTGAGGAGGGAAAAAGACACGGAGTGAGCGCGGAATGGTACACCCCACTCCCCTCTGTTTTGAACGCGGGGAGGAATGTGCTTCCGTGCTGACCCCACCCTCGTTAGCGTACCTTCCTCTATGCTTAATACTATACTTTCCCTCAGTGTGGAAGACCGCGCATATGTCCAACCTATTCCGAAAGAAATTACTGCGGAAACCCTGCCGCTCTTTGGGCACTTCTGATCCTGGTCATATGACTTCCGCAGTCGCCGGGTACTCTACCCGCCCCCTTGCTCCCACCTACTTGGGATTTTCAATGGAAAACATAAGCATTACCTCCTTGAAAACCGCTTCTCCACCAATGCGTCCTCACTCTCATCTAGATCAACGCGTGGAATCGACGCCTCTTTCACCATTTCTTTTTTTGTGATTTATTTTCTTTTTATTAACATTTTTGTAAATAAACTTTGAAATTTCGGCGCTCGAGATCTATGGCGATATACTTTCATGACCTAAACAGATTTAATGTTTTATCCGCCTCAGATGAGGCTTGTGAAAACGTCTTATTGTTGGGGTGAGCTGCGAGCAATATGATCGATATATCCAAGAGCAAATTGACGCGGGTATTTGGCTACTCGTTCTGTAAACTAGAGTGTCTTTCGTTACCTTTCAATCTCCGCACATATCCCTCTTTGAGGTTTCCTTCGTTCTCACATTACGTGCTACATTATGTATCTAGCATATATTCTATTCAATCTTGCTTGCTATATTTTGTTCTGCCTGTGTATTGATGTGTGGTGGCGAGATTTTTTCTTCTTTTTCTGTCAATTAGTGGTGTTCCTCTCTCTCAAGGTTCCTTTTTATCTCCTAACTTTATTCCTGCTTTTCTCAAAAAATGATCTTCTTCACCTGATTTGCATCTATCTAAAAATTCATATGCCTATCTACTAATGGTTGTTCTGATTCACTTAATGAGCCCTTTCGCACATTTTTCTGCGTTAGATCACATATCTCATATCAATTCTGCTCCCCTCATTCTTTTTTTAACACACTAATGTTAATTTGGCACATAAATGTGATTTTCTTCAGAATAACTTTATAAAACCCCCCCCTTCTATATCCGAATTCAATATTTCTTCTCGAGAACCTATTCTGGATTTTGAAAATCTATCAGGGGTTTCCGAGTTCGCTACTCAAGCTTGTGAAATTAATTTCCTTAAAAAAAAAACCCAAACTTTCTACAAATACTTCTCTCACACTCTATATTGTTGAGTAATCCCTCATAATTTACTATCTCTCTTTCGACGGGTTTCTCTCGTACTACGTCCCTGATATTTGGACATTAAATATAAACAATCCTATGGCCTTAAAAAAACAACATAAAACAAAACAAAATACTATATTATATGCGTAGAGAGAGCGTACGGTATGTCAAATCTACACGTGGAACAGTAACTAAGCGAGGCCTATATGATGACTAGTCCATCAATGAAGTAATCATTAGGGGAGTAATCTGGTTTAGAGTGGCTAGAGATACTTATTATTTCTTACTCTTACTATGTACTATCCACCTATACAAGGGTTCTCATCCGCTTGTATGGAGTACTTATATAGCCTACTCTATAATCTGATGGGGGTAATGAACAGGGCTCATGGATTTAAAGGAGTATTAAAGCTTAGTTTGCAGCTATTGAGAGAGGAAGCATATATAAACCTTGATATTACATAATCCTACTTCTAGTTCACTTTAACCCCTTATATATAATTGAGGTAGTCGATAACGTAATGATATGTTATAATAGCTTTAATCCCTTTTCTATTAGGATTATCTGATAGAGGCAAGTGCCTTATACGATGGGAAACTATCCAGCTCGCGTACTCACACTATAACTTTTCGACGCCCTCGTATAAGGACAATCAAGGTATCATGTTAGTTCAGGTCATCATGAAGTTTTGAGGAGGGAGATGTGACAGTTAAACTCCAGATCTGTGTCGAAGCTGAGAGCAGAGTCCCCGATTCATTATCCTTCTTAACTATTATCCTTGCCTCTCCAAAACCATCTGTTCTGAGTTGTGTTCACATTCTCTATCTTCCTTATCTAATCGCCAGTGCGGTTACACTAACCCAATCGCAATTTATCATCCTCACTTTCAAAAATTGCCTGAGACATGTCTGTCTAGACACTTTTCTTCGGTTCAATTTGCTCTCATGTTTTGTTATGTGTGATTAAGTCTTTGTTAGTTTACGAGTCAGTATCAAACACCTCACGTACTCATCTTCTAATACTTTGAATTAGTTGTGAAAGGCCCGTGAGTCGGCACGTGTGTATCACACGTGTTTATAATACACTAAATATCTCTAAATTCATAAGGTTGCTTTATAGAATGCCGCACACAATGCATCCTTAGTCACTAGCAGAAACCATTAATTTGAAGCCACACATGACATGTGAGCCACCAGCATAACCGATCGGTGATAGAGTAAAACATCTATCATAAGCTTTTAATATATTGTCTATAAAAAAAAGGCATATTAAACTTTCTTAATCTATACACCATATAGCGAGACCTAATCTGTTCGCTTGAACACACAAAAAAAAAACATGAAATAGAGACATATGAGAGACGCCTAGAATGCGTCACGAGTCCTTATCTCATTCTGCAACTAACGCTCTACACTATTAGGACATTCTAGCACAACTGATAGTGACATGGCGGGCTTCTAATACAGCAAAATAAAAACCCTAGAGCACCTAAGGATTTGGATAAACTAAACCATCATTGCGATACTAAATTCAATCCTAGACTTATGCACAATGGAGCACTAGCGACATCTCAATTCCACACCTTACTCCACAAACTAACCATAACAACAGTCCATCATATAACCGGAACAACCATTACGAGGGTTAAATCAAACCGATAATCAAAACTTACAAAATAATGATTTTTATCTTACCTTTCCCATGACGTAGCTTTTGAATTATAAACACAAAACTGGTTGACAATATTTCGTAATTCCTCTTTGTTTTAATGTATGTTAATTAAAATACTTTAAAGACACATAAATATTAATAAATTAAAATTTTGAAGACAATCTTGAACATTTTATTTTAACGAACCAATATAGTTAATACGTAGGTAAGATAAATAAAAGAAATTAACACACAATTAATGTCTATAAACTAAAAGAATTAAAAAAATTTATCACCCCCCCCAAAATTTTCTAGATAAAATAACTTATTTTTCTCTTTCAAATGGTAAATTTTACTTTTTCATTATAAAAAAATCTTCACCAAAAACTCAAGAAATGTCAGACACTGCTCATTATAAAAATTCTAAAATTTGAGCAAAAGAATCGTGCAATTCTCTAAGGCATTGAAACTATTACCTAATTATTTCAACAACATTATTGTGATGAACGTGATGGCACGGTACATGAAAATTGCTTGGCGATACCGGTACATCGATACTACTTGTAAATTCTTTTGGGCGATACCGATACTCGATACTTTGAAAAAAGCGTTTGGGCGATAAGGTACTCGTATTGTAAATGCCGATAACATGTCCGATGACATCGGGTACATTTCGAAGACATAAAACAAAAAGTGATAAATAGTTTTTCGAGAAAATAGTTATACAAATAATACATTCTATTACTGTTGAAATAGTTTTTATGTCGATTCGGTGCTTCTTCATCTGTACTTTTGAATTGTAATAAAAACTAAAAGTTAAAAAAGAAAAAAAGGTAAAGATTTTTGAAATTTGCATAAGAACAGAAATTTAAAATTGCTCGTCACAGTGAAGCAAGTTCATCACACTGGAATCCTTACCGAAAGTTTAAATTTGCTGTCACAGTGAGCAAGTTCAAAAATTTCCCAGATAGTTTATCTAATTCGGACTTACACCAAGTTTTGTTAGCTTAATCTTTTTTGATAATGTTCTTCCGGGAATCTTTGGAAACTAATGAATCAGATTTCAGTGTTACTTTACTCATTGTAAGTTAAAATTTGAAAAATAAAACTTCAAAAAATATTCAAATATAGAAATTACAAACAAAACCTCTGAAATTTCCTAACCTCTTCAATCAGCTTGCAATAAGAGACTGCGAGAGATGGCGAGTACTGAAAGTTCCGAATCGGCACATAAAATTTTTGCCAATACAAAAATTTTCTAGGAATCACAATTGGAACACGTTTCAACTTGAATGATATATTCGAACGACGAAGAACTTAGAAAAACAATATATATATTAGTCGATGCAGCAGATGTCAATTTTTTTCGCATCCGCAGATGCGGATGGCGGGATGTTAAATTTATAATATCCGCGGATGCGATGTTTGATAAATATACTGATAATATAAAATTATGTAATATATACTTATAATATATTATAATATCATATATAATTATAATATATATATATATATATTATAATTATAACTAATAATATATATAAAATATATTATATAAATATAAAATATATACTTATATATTATTAATATATAATATATATATATATAATATTATATATAATAATATATATATATATATATAGATCCAACTCTTAGTGACCTCCTCCATCAATGAAAGGGATTTTTTCCAATCAATCATTTACTTTTTACTATAGTATCCAAATGAAACCTTCGAGAATGTTCTGCTGAGAAGACATTATTTTTCTGCCTTTTCCACCTTTTCGTCTGAGAGTCTGTTTCTCTTGTCATCATATATTAGCCAGCAATTGCTAATACTCTCACTTGGGACATAAGTTGTAGGATAGGCCAAGTATTTCCTTGGCAAGTTTACTCCAAGCTGGTAAGACATTTGTGCTTAAAATTTCCACCTAAACTGATAGGATCTCATCAATTTGTATCAGTCGTTTTTCTTGATGATTTTTCAATCATTTGGCACTACACCTTCAGGAATGTTCAACAGAATCTCATATATAGATTCTTGCAGTCTCTTTAATCTGTTTTGATTTAACTCAATGCCTCAACAGATGTATAAAAATTATGTCGAACATATAATGGTTGTCGAATTAATACTGTGTTCAGATTTGAGTTTTTCAACTGCAATACAAAG
This sequence comes from Trachelipus rathkii, assembly GCA_015478945.1. NCBI lineage: Eukaryota > Metazoa > Arthropoda > Malacostraca > Isopoda > Trachelipodidae > Trachelipus > Trachelipus rathkii. The sequence continues at coordinate 58,090 of JABUQX010029672.1, forward strand.
TGACTAATTAACTTGTTCTATATTTGTGTTAAAAAAAAAACTTGCTTTTATTACGGGTGTTTACTTGCTTTTATTACGGGGGGTCTAAGTAAAATTGGGCAAATAGTTATGGAAGGTCATTAATTTCCACAAACCCAAGGCGTTTTTCTAGTTAAAGTTTTTATTGTCTTTCATTCTTTTAAAAACCGTCATCGAATTTTAAATTGAATGATAGGTTTCAAAAAATGATCCTCTAGGCGTGAGATTTTAATATTATTGAGTATTAACATCGCTGACAGAAGCTGTAGCAGCGTTGATTATTCTCAAATTTGATTTAAATGTAATAAAACTTCCCGCAGTTAAACCTCATGACATTTTCGACATTAAAATCATGTTTACGTTTGAATAACGAAGCTAGCGTAGTTTTGAGTATAGCGTATTTCGGACAGTATCACTCTTTTCTTTTCCATCATATGAAGTGAAAGAACTATTCCAGTTAGTTGGAAGTCTTTAATGAAAGGACAATTTTGGCTTATCATACACCTCTCTCGACGACAATTCAACCTCATTTTGTTCTAATGAATGGAGATTCAAGACTTAAGTATTTTTTTTTTACCAAAATTTCTTTAAATCAAATCTCGACAAACACATAATATCCGCCGCAACAATCCGGCGAGGGTCAAAGAGCGATGCCGGAACTTAATTATGTGCGTGCTCCGCGCTATTGGATGTTACCTGATCACAAAAAATATATTATATATATATTATACTATATATTACTATATATATATATTATATGATATAAATATAATTATAATATATATATTTATTTAATTATATATAATATATATATACCTAAAAATAAATGACCGATAAAGTCCTGAATTTTTCGGTAATCGTAAAGCAAAAAAAAAGAAGTGGCGTACCGATACATCGGTACTTTAGCAACAGTGGTTGGCGATACCGATACGGTAACAAAGTATCGCCGCGATACAAGTACCCGGTCACAATGTATCGCGTAACTGCCATCTCTGGTGATTGATACTTATCAATTCTACTTAGCAATCTTAATGAAAATAATTGGAAAATAATTTCTTATAAGCTACAAATTTAAAATTAGAGTATTTAATTTAAATCTTATACATTTACTTATATTTTTAACCATTTAATTACGGTTTCCTTTTTGAAGTCACAAATCATCTTTCTTATGACGCTGCAGTGAATGTTTGAATGACGTCACGGATTATGAAGAACGAATTTAAAGAGAAACTGAAGAATTTTTTTTAACTTTTTTAATTTTTTTTAATAATAATTCCCAAATTCATTAAATTTTTTTTCTTTGTCAAAGGTTTAAATTAGCCGCTCTTAAGCTGTTATCTGCGATCCCCAGGGGGTTCTCGACTGCTTCAATGGGTTTCGCAAAGGCTTTAAGAAATCTTTATATATGATAGATATAGATACAGAAAATTAATCAAATGAAAGTAATCATGCACACACACGAAAACGTTAACAAATTTTTTTCTTTTTTATTTCTTTCTTTAAAGATCGTTTCAAACATAGTTTTTAAAGAACGAGTTTTTTTTTTTGTGACAATTTTTTTTTTTTTATTATTACATGTAAAATATTTTCTCTATCCATATATTAGAAAACATTCATAAAAAAAACACACCTTTTAACAAATTACGAGATATACGAGCTTTAAATTCTGAGTATTTTTAGTGTCTGCGGGAATTAGAATTGAAAGGGGTTGGTGGCGGGGCTGCGGAGCAGGAATCGGAGCAGGTAAAAATTTTAACTCATTTGCAGCCCTGATTCGCAAGGGGAAAATTAAATTGAGTTAAGTTCCACGGAAACAAAATACAATAAAAACGGGGTTCTACCGGCAAAGTAGAGGTTAAGAAACTCTAATTTAAATTTAAACTTCCATTAAGCTAAAAGACCTGCTCTCTCTCTTCTCTCTCTCTCTCTCTCTTCTCTCTCCTCCTCTCCTCGCCACGCGTCTTCATTCTCCTCTCTCTCTCCCTCTCTCTCTCTCTCTCTCGTCTCTCGTCTCTCTCTCTCTCTCTTTCATTCCTAAACAGTTAAAAGTTTTTTTTGAAATTATTCTTTCAATTGAAATAAAAGCAATCAATTAAATTAAAAATTAAAATCGTGTTAATCGCTCTTACAAGATGAATGAATCAATGAATAAGTGACAATTTTCGGAATTCTTTTAATTAATATCTAGGAGTAATTGGAAATAAAATGATAATCGTTTTTGGCTCAAGTATTGTTTGAACGAACGCTGTCAACTTATTTCCGCATTTAAATGTCAGAATTTTCGGAAATTTTTGTGTCGTAAAATTTTTGTGTGCATTGTGAAGCTCAAAAACTTTAAAAGGTTTTGATTTGACATTTTTTTATTTTCATTTTATTCTCCATAGATTTGATACTATATATTATAATAGAATATATAATATACTTATATACTTATATATATATATATAATTATATATATATATATATACTATATTATATTATATACTTTATATATAATTATACTATATTATTAACTTATATATATATATTATATATACTACATATATTATATATCTATATATATTTGCGACGAGAGAGCCCAACAGTTAAAGAGCCAACGAGAGAGGGAGAGGAGAGAACGAGAGAGAGAGAGTGAGAGAAGAGGAGAGAGGAGAAGAGGAGGAGAGGAGAGAGAGAGAGAGACCGAGCAGAGAGGAGAGAGAGAGAGAGAGAGAGGAGGCTTTAGCTTAATATATACAGGTTTTATTTGGTTAGGAGGTTGGTTACGTTAGGGAAAGTTTATTTTTGACAGCTAGAAAAATATTCGAACTGTGAAACTTGAACAAAGGTATCATAATTAAATGGGAACATAATTCTCTCTCTCTCCTCTCTCTCTCTCTCTCTCTATAATATATATTCTACTACATATATATATATATACTATATATTAATATATTTATATCTATATATACCTATCTATATAATATATATATTATATATTATTATATAAAACATATATATAACTTATCAGAGAGAGAGAGACGAGAGAGAGAGAAGAGAGAGAGAGAGAATTTAATGTAAGTGAGAAGTGCTGACCCTTTGTTAAATTTACTATTAAAATCAATAGGTACATATATATATTATATATATAATATACTATATAATATATATATATATATATATTATATATATTATATATAGTATATATTTATTATATATATATATATATTATATATATATATACACTATCTATATATAACTGAGATTTTATATTATATGATAAATAATGGATTCACGGAAAGAAAATGAATCTTTAAAAAATATATAAGTTACAGCGTTTAATATATATATATATAGCCTATATCATATATATATATATATTATATAAGATATATACTATCCTACTATATATATCTAATATATATTATATATATTATACTATATATATATAATATATATATCATTATATTATATATAGGCTATCTATTTCATTAATATATATATATCATTATATATATATATATATATATATATCATTTTATATAATTTATATATATATCTGATAATATATAATATTATATATACTATATATATATATACTATATATATATATATATATGGGTATACTTAAGTTTTGTTTCTGACCGATCGATTAAAATTTAAACCATCGGTTGAAGAGATTGTAGATAATTAATCCTAGTTAGATACGAGAATCTAAATTTATTCATAGACAATATATAATAATCTATCTATATATATACTTATATATATTATATATATATGTATAATTTATATAATATATATTATATATTATATATATATAAGATGAAACTTTATCATGTGAGTATTTTATCTTTTCAAATATCTTACTTAACTGTATAAATATTAAAATTTGAAAGGTACCTAATTTTTTTACTTTGCTGGTTTCGTAAGCACCAACAGCGCCTGCCGCGAAGTTTATATGCCTTATTATCGTCCGAACAATTATGAATTTGAAGACATTATTGTAAGCTTGTAAAGAGTGGATAGTTTCATGGCGTGCTACGGACATTCTTGCGAACATTTAGTTGATACTAGATATAAAAGGTATTTGCTTCAAAGTCTCCACATTCGCTGACTTGATTCGAAGAGAAGAAAAGTTATTTTTTTGTATTGGTTTTCTAGTAAACATTGGTTGGCTCGCAGTTCTGTTTCTTCCTAAATATTATTTTTTCTTTTCAAATATTAGAGTTTCCTACACTGGATTGCCCTTTTTTAAATTTATGTATTTTCTTTTTCATCATGAATTGTTTTTATTAATGGTAAGTAGCTCTTTAGAATGTTAACTGATGTGTCTTTTCTGATAATCTAGATAATTAATTGGTTTAATGTTTAGAAACAATGCGCCAGCCTCGTAGAAGAGCTACAATCCATCATTCAAATTTAACAATAGCTTTCCTTTGATAAGGTAAATTTTCTTTTTGACTGTTTGGTAATTTTTCGTTAGAAAATGTAAACTAATTCAAAGAAAATAAAAAAAACATAAAAATTGCCTTTTTTGGAGAGGGGAGCTCGAGGCCGGCGGCGGCGGGACATAGTAACTATATTTTTTTGTAAGGTTATTCATGGCCATTAAGGGGGCTCGAGGCCGGAGGGGAACACAGGGGGGGGTACGTTTTCCATATCCCGGTAGGGGAGGGAGGGGCGGAGGAACACCCCGCGACACCAAATACCAAAGATGGTGCAGCGGGGGTTCCGGAACCCTCCCCGGAGGGGGGGAAATAGTCAACCCCGTAGTTTCCCCGGAAGGCGCGAGACGACCGACTCCTGCATCGGTGCGCGTCTACTGGGGTATTTTTAGTTAAAAAAAAAACAAGACAAAATTTATAGATATGTCTTTTTATTTAACGAGTAACGTATAAAAAGTCTCTAAATAGGCTTTCTTATCAAATTTACTATAAATTATTTTAAAATAATTTTTTTTTTACAGTTTCCGCTCTAAAATTGTATCAGCATATTCGCATGTATTCCTTTTTCCCGGTCGTGTTGTAGTTTTTTTGAGATATGGATTGTGGGCTACTTCTAAGAGGCCTGAACTCTATATATACCCTCACCTCATACCTATTATATACTACTCCTACCCTATCACCCCTCACCCTACTATACCCTAACTACCCCTACCCTAATATATATAATATATATATATATTTATATATATATATTATTATATATTATATATATATATAATAATATATTGATGTCGTAGATATGGGTATCGATAATATATTTCGATTATATCGAAATAAAGGTCAGAAAGAAACTTAAGTTTAACCTATATATATATATATTATATTATTATATATATATTAATATATATATATATATATTATATTATATATATATTGATTCCGTAAGGGTTCATGTTTGTAGTCTAACAGTCAGTAAGGTTAATCTCATATTAGGATGAACGAGACTCCAAAATTTTTTGTCATTTATAGAAGTTCTAGATTTTTTAAAATATTATTACTTCAAATAATTTTTATTAAGTTGTTGTAGGAAAGATTATTAAATATATTATTTATCTCTCCTTGTTGCAAGACCGTTACAGCTAGAAATTTAGAAAAAATTGGTAAAGAAGAGATAGGTTTTAAAAATGTGTTTCCTTTTTAACTTTCAGTGTAAAAATTTCTAATATCAAATTGAGCAAGCGAGAGAGAGAGAGAGAGAGAGAGAGGAGAGAAAGAGAGAGGAGGAGGAAGAGGGAGAAAGAGAGAGAGAGAGAGAGGAGAGAGAGGAGAGAGAGAGAGAGAGAGAGAGAGGTTAGGAGAGAGAGCAGAATCGGGAGGAGCGTTCA
>JABUQX010029673.1:5000-35410 GCA_015478945.1 Trachelipus rathkii
TTTCTCACATCTGTCACTTTCTGACAGATATTCTTTTTCACCTCTATATAGAACTAATCATTACTAGTTTCATCATAAGTCTGTAACGAAATCCACGTAGTGCCCCCAGCAAGATTGATGATATTATATTTGTTCAACAGAGTTTTTCTTCTGATATAAAGTACCGCCACTTTCTTCTTGAATTGATCATTCCAAAGTTTCAAACTTCCAGCACAACTGGTTTGAGATATCGTTAAATTATCTATTGTTAAATCATCGTAAGTGAGATATGTCATATTGGAATACTACGCAGAATAATCGAACTATAATAAAGTCTGGTTTGTTCCAGAACACAAAGATTCAGTATCCTGAATAATCATCACATGACGCTTCCCAGTCTGATCCCAAGTCGCCACTATATAAACCAGTATCTGTCACTGAATATATCAATGAGAATATAGATAAAAAGCAAAAGTAAAAATAAATTTATAATAACAAACTTTTATTTAGGATAAATGTAAATCAAAATGTGGCCGGACCATAATGGCGAAAGGATGGTAGTTTCAAAAATATAGTTCCACATCATTCAACAAATCGATACGAATTTGGAACGTTTTTTTGCATGTTTAAAATTAATATGATATAGATGATTAGTTTCGTAAGATATTACTGTGTTAACTGACAGTGATGTGTTAGAAACGTGAGCCTAGCTTAAGTTTTTGTTGAGTAATGTTAGGTTTGCCGGAGAATTTTGCTAATGTCTACGTTTATTCATAGTTCAAATGATGTTATATTCGAAACGAGTGACACTTTGATGAAGATAGTGTCAATTCATAGTTCAAGATGCTGGTATCTTTGATAGAATGGTCACTTTGTTAAGGGATTTTGTTAGATAATACTGTTTTAACTGTTGCTGATATGTTGAAAAGGGGGACAAACTATATTGTATGACCTGTTAGCCACTTTATCTTTGATAAGTAGGGAATTTTCATGATGTTAGCGGATTATTCATACGTGAGGTATGTTAGGTTTGCCTTTGTACATTATATTCTTAGTTCAGGCTATGATATGTTAGCCTATTGATGCTAAAACTTTGTTGCGTTAGTATATATTTGTGTTTCAAATATAAAGAACTTATTTTTGTTATATTTATCCAAAATGATACTCGAAATATGACTTGAATCAATAGATCAATGGCGGATGGGTGGGTAGAGGACTGCAGGGACGGATTGTTTGATTTACTGATTTAAAATCAGTAAACTATTACGCATTACTGTAATATTTTATTCAAAGAACTTATTTTTATGTTATGTCTGGGTAAAACTTTGTTATTTTTATGTTATGTTTGGTTAAAACTTTGTTATGTTTGCAATTATTCGGTGAGGATTATGATATTTAGACGAGATTATGATGAATTTTTGTGAAATATTACGAAGTTGATGTAAAAAATTTGTTACGTTAGCATTATATTCGCTGTCAGTATGATTATTAGACATGGTTATGCTAAATTTTTGTTAAATATTACCATGTTAATGTAAAATTAACATTGGTGCGTTAGAGTTACGCTTGAAAAAGTGTGAATAGGTTACGTTTTGGACGCTGTGTTAGGTACTTTACTGTTGTTAAGTATGGAACTTTGTTAATGTTAGTAGTTTATTTGAGCGTAAGGTATGTTAGGTTTGTCGTTGTACATTATATTCTTAGTTCAGGTAATGCTATGTTAGCTTTATTAACGTGAAAACATTGTTACGTTGGCATATATACGATGGTTAGTATATAAAGAACTTATTTTTTGCGCTATGTTTATCCGAAATGATACTCGAAATGTGACCTGAGTCAATAGATCAATAGATTAAAAGGTCATGGATGGGTAGGTAGGGAGGGGTCTGCAGGAACGGCTGGTTTGATTTACTGATTTACTGATTTACTGCTTTAAATCAGTAAACTATTACACTTTACTATGATATTTTATTCAAAGAACTTGTTTTTATGTTATGTTTGGATAAAACTTTATTTTGTTGTTTTATGTTTGGATAAAACTTTGTTATGTTTGCAATTATTCATTAGGGCTTTTGATATTTAGGTAAGGTTATGATGAATTTTTGTTAAATATTACGAAGTTAATGTGAAAAAATTTGTTACGTTAGCGTTATATTCGTTGTCAGTATGATAATTAGACAGGGTTATGCTAAATTTTTGTTAAATATTAACATGTTAATGTAAAATTAACATTGACGTGTTAGAGATATGCTTGAAAAAGTGTGAATGGGTTACACTTTGTACGCTGTGATAGGCACTTTACTGTTGTTAAGTATGGAACTTTGTTAATGTTAGTAGGTTATTCACGCGTAAGGTGTGCTAGGTTTGTCGTTATACATTATATTCTTAGTTCTGGTAATGCTATGTTAGCTTTATTAATGTGAAAACAATGTTACGTTAGCATATATTCGTTGGTTAGTATATAAAGAACTTATTTTTATGTTATGTTTATCCGAAATGATACTCGAAATGTGACCCGAATCAATAGATCACAAGATCATGGAAGGGTGGGTGGGAGGAGAGGGGAGAGAACGGATGGTTTGATTTACTGATTTACTGATTTAGGATCAGTAAACTATTACACTTTACTACGATATTTTATTCAAAGAACTTATTTTTATGTTATGTTTGGATAAAACTTTGTTATGTTTGCTATTATTTGTTGGGGAATATGATAGTTAGGTAAGGTTATGATAAATTTTTGTTAAATATTACTATGTTAATGTAAAAAACTTTGTTACGTTAGCATATATTCGTTGGTCTGTATGATAATTAGACAAGGATGTGATAAATTTTTGTTAAATATTACTGTGTCAATGTAAAATTAACGTTAATGTGTTAGAGATATGCTTGAAAAAGCATGAATAGGTTACATTTTGCATGCACGGGAAGCAATTTTTACTGCGTTAAGTTAGAAACTTTGTTAATGTTAACAGTTTATTCGCTCGTAAGTTGTGTTAGGTTTGTCGTTGTACATTATTTTCTTAGTTCAGTTAATGCTATGTTAGCTTTATTAATGTGAAAACATTGTTATGTTAGCATATATTCGTTGGTTAGTATATAAAGAACTCATTTTTGTGCTATGTTTATCCGAAATGACACTCGAAATGTGACGTGAATCAATAGATCAAAAGATCAAAAGGTCATGGCTGGGGTGGGAGGGAAGGGAGGGGAGGGGGTTGGTGGTTTGATTTACTGATATACAGATTTATTGCTTTAGGATCGGTAAACTATTACACTTTACTATGATATTTTATTCAAAGAACTTATTTTTATGTTATGTTTGGATAAAACTTTGTTATGTTTGCCTTTATTCGTTGGTCTGTATGATAATTAGACAAGGTTATGATAAATTTTTGTTAAATATTACTGTGTCAATGTAAAATTAACATTGATATGTTAGAGATATGTTTGAAAAAGTATGAATAGGTTACGTATTTGTACGCTATGTTAGTTACTTTACTGTTGTTAAATGTGGAACTTTGTTATGCTAACAGCTTATTCGATCGTAAGTTGTGTTAAGTTTGTCGTTGTATATTATATTCTTAGTTCATGTGACGCTATGTTAGCTTTATTAATGTGAAAACTTTGTTACGTTAGCTTATATTCGTTGATTAGTGTATAAAGAACTTTTTTTATGTTATGTTTAACCTAAATGATACTCAACATGCGAATTGAATCAATAGATCAATGGTTAAGTTGTTAATGATAGCTGTTTATTTGTCTGGTTGTTATGTGTTACGTACGTTATATTCATAGTTTAGCTTTACAGAGGATAAAACTTTACTATGTTTGTATTTAGCCGTTGGGTATTATGGTACTTGGGTAAGGTTATTATGAACTTTTTTGTTGAATATTACCATGTTTCTGACTGAGATAATTTGACAACCCTGTATTGATTAGCATTTATTCATTAATTAGTATGATAGATAGGTTATATCATGATAAATTTTTATTAGGTTTTCTTAAAAAATTACTATGCTAATGTTATAAAGCATAAAGACATTGGCAAAAACATAAAATGTTTTTAATAAATTTGTTATGTTGGACCCTGTGACAAACAAGAATCAAATATAGCTTAATGTTTGAAACGAACCAAACAACTAGGTATTGCGTAATGCTCTTTTGAAAAGGGAGGAGTTTGAATACCTTCGACCTGTAACTGATAATCAGTGAAACAGAACCACACTGGGGCTTCTGTAAATCGTTCGTTCCAGGCGCATTGTTAGTTACTTTCTAATGTTGGGTCTGGAACTTTGATATTGTTAGCAGTTTATTCGGAGCGTAAGGTATGCTAGGTTTTGTCATTGTGCGTTATATTCTTAGTTCAGGCTATGAAATGTTAGCTTTATTGATGTGAAAACTTTATTACGTCATCATATATTCGTTGGCCAGTATGATAATTAGGTTAGGTTATGGTAAATTATTGTTAAATGTTACAAATGTTAATGTAAAAATAACTGATATGTTAGAGATATGGTTTGAAAAAAGTGTGGATAGGGTACGTTCCGTAAAAAGGAATGTTAGTTAATTTACTGTTGTTATGTGAAACTTGTTAATGTTAACTGTTTATTCGTATTTAAGCTGTGCTAGGTTTGGGGTGAATCATTATATTCTTAGTTCAGGTAATATGTTAGCTTTATTGATGTGAAAACTTTGTTACGTTAGCATATATTAGTTGGTCAGTATGATAAATAGGTTAGGTTATGATAAATTTTTGTTAAATGTTACGATGTTACTGTAAAATAACAGTGATATGTTAGATATATGTTTGAAAAAAGTGTGAATAGGGTACGGTCTATGTTAGAGATATGCTTGACAAAGTATGCATAGGTTACGTTTTTGTATGATATGTAAGTTACTTCACTGGTGGTAAGGTGGAACTTTGTTAAGGGGAGGATCCAATATTTGGCTGGGCCTGGTCCCCATTTTCAGCCCCACCTAAAAATGGGCATAAAACTGGAATTTTCAGCCGATTTTGACTACATAAACACCAAAATGTAGCTTTTTATGCCCTCTAAAACGTTGTTTTGTGGTGTTTTTCTGTGACTGTAGTCATTTTTTCAGAATTTTCAAATTTTCAAAATCCATGTTTTTCACAATTTTCATATCAACTTTCAACTTTAAACACTCTTGTAAACTTGAAATATGCATAGATTGGTCCATTACCTACAATAATTACATAGAACATTTTCGATTTTTTGAGTTCTGTGCTCAGCGTTGTCCAATTTCCAAACCCATTTTTTTTGCATTTGAAAAGTGAAAAATTAAAATATTTTTTTTTACTCATCTGATCAACATCAAATTTTCAGGGCTTGTACAATTGAGCAAGATGCATCTTTTTTACTTAGATAATCTTTATGTATACTCAAAAGAAATTTTTTTAAAAATGTAAAAAAAAAAATTTTTTGGAAAATTTATTCCAAGTTCAAATCCAAACCTATTGCATATACAAAGAAATTATCTAAGTAAAAAAGATGCATCTTGCCCATCTGTGCACTACTGATCTATTGATCTATTGATTTAAGTCATATTTTGTATAACATAACACAAAACTTTTATTCTTTTTATGTTCATAAAGCAAAAAACTTGTACTTTTACATACCCTAAAACAGTAAATCAGTAAATCAAACTACCCACCCCCTCCCCACCCCATATATGATCTATTGATCTATTGATTGAAGTAATATTTTGTATAACATAACACAAACCTTTATTTAATTTTGTTTTATTTGTTTAAATCATTTTTGTTTTTACTAAATTTTTTATTCTTTTCAGGTTTATAACTTAAAAAGCTTGTACTTTTACATACCCTAAAGCAGTAAATCAGTAAATCAAATGACCCACCACACCATCCTCCCTCCCCCTCTGTCCGCCTTCCCATGATCTATTGATCTATTGTTTCATATCACATTTCGAGTATCATTTCGGATAAACATAACATAAAATAATAAGTTCTTTATACACTGACCAACGAAAATATGCTAAGAACAAAGTTTTCACATTAATAAAGCTAACATAGCATCAACTGAACTAAGAATATAATGTACAACGACAAACCTAACACACCTTAAGCACGAATAAACTGTTAACATTAACAAAGTTCCACACTTATCCAATTGTCCAAAGTAACTAACATAGCATACAAAATCGAAACCTATTCACACTTTGTCAAGCATATCTCTAACATAATATTTTACATTAACATGGTAATATTTAACAAAAATTTATCATAACCCTGTCTAATTATCATACAGACCAACGAATATATGCTAACGTAACAGAGTTTTTTACATTAACTTCGTAATATTTAACAAAAAATCATCATAAATTACCTAACTATCATAATCCCCAACGAATAATTGCAAACATAACAAAGTTTTATCTAAACATAAAAATAACAAAGTTTTATCCAAACATAACATAAAAATAAGTTCTTTGAATAAAATATCATTGTAAGGAATAGTTTACTGATTTTAAAGCAGTAAATCAATAAATCAGTAAATTAAACCCCCCGTCCCTCCACTCACCTCCCCACCCACCCACCCTTCCATGATCTATTGATCTATTGATTCAAGTCACATTTCGAGTATCATTTTGGATAAACATAATATAAAAATAAGTTCTTTATATACCGCCCAACGAATATGCGATAACGTAACAAGGTTTTAACATCAATAAAGCTAACATATCATAACCTGAACTAAGACTATAATGTACAACGACAAACCTAACATGCCTTACACACGAATAAACAGCCAACATTAACAAAGATTCATACTTAACAACAGTAAAGTAACTAACATTGCATACAGGACGTAACCTATTCACATTTTTTCAAATATATCTGTAACATATTGTAATTTTTATCTTAACATAGTAATATTCAGCAAAAATTTATCATAACCTTACCTAATTATCATACAGATCAAAGAATATATGCTAAGATAGCAAAGTTTTCACATCACTAACAGCACACGTATGAATAATCTGCTAACATTCACAAAGTTCCCACCTTTCAAAGGTAAAGTAGCTAACAGGACATACAAAACTCAATGTAACCCTACTTTTACAACCTATCAGCAACAGCTAAAGCAGTATTATCTAACAAAATCCCTTAACAAAGTAACCAATCTATCAAAGATACCAGCATCTTGAACTATGAATTGATACTACCTTCATCAAAGTGTCATTCATATTAAATATAACATCATTTTGAACTATGAATAAACGTAGATACTAGCAAAATTCTCGGGCAAATTTAACATTCTACAGCAAAAACTTAACCTAAGCCCACGTTTCTAATACATCATCCCCAGTTCACACAGTAATATCTTACGAAACTTGTCATTTCTCTATCAAATCAGTGTTAATTTCACATTGTCATAGTTATATATTTAACAAAACGTAACAAATTAAACATAGCCTAACATATCTAACACTTACAATGGGCGAAAACCTACAATAGATACTAACATTTGGAACTACGAACAAGACACTAACATTTGGACTTTGTTTTGGTGGTTGGGGTGAGAAGACCTTGGTGGTTGTTTTTTTTTGTTTTGTTCAATAAACTTCATAATTTTTTTTTTATTGTTAAGGGTTTCATTTATTTGTCCTGTGTTTTATTGTGTTCATTTTTTTGGTTTGTTCTCTGGTCTTTTATTCCGGAACCCACGACCATTAAAGAGATTTGTTTGTGGCCTCAAAACCACGACAACAGGACATACAAAACTCAATGTAACCCTACTTTTACAACCTATCAGCAACAGCTAAAGCAGTATTATCTAACAAAATCCCTTAACAAAGTGACCAATTTATCAAAGATACCAGCATCTTGAACTATGAATTGATACTACCTTCATCAAAGTGTCATTCATATTAAATCTAACATCATTTTGAACTATGAATAAACGTAGATACTAGTAAAATTCTCGGGCAAATTTAACATTCTCCAGCAAAAACAACCTAAGCATACGTTTCTCATACATCATCACCAGTTAACACAGTAATATCTTACGAAACTTATCATTTCTCTATCAAATCAGTGTTAATTTACATTGTCAAAGTAATATTTTAACAAAATGCAACAAAAACGTAACAGAAATTAAACATATCTAACACTTACAATGGGAGGGAAAACCTACAATAGATATTAACATTTGAACCTACGAATAAACATTAACATTTTGACCTATGAATAAGTTCTCAACCTACCCTCATTACACAGCAAAACTCAACCTATCCCTGCTTTTCAAACATATCATCAGCAGCTAAAGTAGTATTATCTAACAAAATTCCTTAACAAAGTGTTTTGCATATCAAATATAGCATCATTTTGAACTATGAATAAGCTTGGACATTAGCAAAATTCTCTGTCAAAAATCATAAAATAACCTATCGATCATACAGATCAACGAATAAACGTTAGCATAATATTTTCCGAACTAAAAACATATAGTACCATAACATACCTGATATACATTAAGCGTGAATAAACTGCCGACATTAACAAAGTATAACAATCTCAAGCTTTAATATAAACAAACTTGTAGGTTTGGCAACAGCGCATCATACAGAGGTGATTTGGCATTACTGTATTATTATAATTATTATTATTATTATTATTATTATTATTATTATTACGTTTATTATTATTATTATTATTATTATTATTATTATTATTATTATTATTATTATTATTATTATTATTATTATTATTATTATTATTATTATTATTATTATTATTATTATTATTATTATTATTATTATTATTATTATTATTATTATTATTATTATTATTATTATTAGTAGTAGTAGTAGTAGTAGTAGTAGTAGTAGTAGTAGTAATAGTAGTAGTAGTAGTAGTATTTAATGATCATAACAAAGTTTTAATAACCGTAAAGCTAATATAATATCACCTAAACACACATATCTTACATAACGAATAAACAGTCAACATTAACAAAGTACACTGATTAATATCAGTAAAGTAACTACCACTGCATCACAAAGCGTAACCGTACTCCCTTACACCCCTACAAAGAAACTAACGCATTGTCCAAGGTTTGATGCTATATGACACAGATGTTCAGTTAGCTTACACTTTAGGCTTATCATTAGGGATAATTTCCATGTTTATACAAAAGCTTTCACGAATGCGCCTCATCAACATAATCTCAATCTTTACTATACACAGTGGCGGCTCGTGGTTCTTGTGCAAGGGGGGTGCTGCTTTATGTATATATATATATATATATATATATATATATATATATATATATATATATATATATATATATATATATTATATATATATATATATATATATATATATATATATATATATATATATATATATATATATATATATATATATATATATATATTTACATTAATGCGAATGAAATGTTTTGAAAAAGAAAAAGATAAAAAAGCAAAAAAATCGAAATTTAACGGGAATAAATGTGAAGTTCAAAAAAGAAAAAAATATCAGACCGGAACAAAATTCATTTTTTGTTCCAACTTAACTTTATTAAGCTACACTCACGGTGACACATCTCGCTCGGATTACATAAGTAAAAATATACAGTATAGAGCTATTTTCGGAACAAAAGATTTTTCAAGTTCCTATTATTTTCTATGGAATAAATTGTTCGACAAAAATTATATATATTTTTTTTATTATATAGATATATATATATATGCTATATATATATATATATATATATAGTATATATATATATATATATATATATATATAAATTATATATATATATATATATATATATATATATATATATATATATATATATATATATATATATATATATATATATATATATATATATATATATATTTAATACCCCGAAGGGGGGTGTAAGTGGTTTACATAAGGGCACAGCCCAAAGGGTCAGAAACATAAAGGTGTCTATTTCCCCAGGGAACTAAGCACTGCACCCATCCCCATATTCCATGATCACTCGTTCTCTCTTCAGAAATATTCTATACAGGATTCCAAATTCCAATATTGGACTTGAAAGAGAACCTGACCTCTATTCTTTAGAATCCTTATACATATATTTGGCACCACGCTCCAAAGCTGAGTGAAAATATTTACATACTGAAAATATTTTAATACTGAAGTAGAGTTTTGTCTCTTAGTGGTACTTTATCCTATATATTTGCAAATATTAATTTCATCTATTTATTTATTTATAAATAATTTTTATGTATTTTTTTTTTAAGTATTATTCAAATTATTCTTCATTCATAATTTTGGGTAATTGTTGAGATTATCGTAATGTGAGGGAATATCGATTTTTCTTTTCCAATAATCGATTTTTTCTCTTTATAATGTTGAAGAGTGCAATTCTTCTGGGATAACTGAATGATGCTTTTGGAAAGGGCTGAGTGTTGGTGACCTGAATGGTTGAAAGCAGGATCAAAAATTGATGGTATAACAGCTGGCTTTGGTGTCAGGAGAAATGAGAATGGTAGGAAGGTGATTGATTTCTGTGAGGAGAGAGGTATGTCTGTAAGTAATATTTTCCTTAACCACAAGAATATTCATAAGTATACTAAAGTTGGTGTAGGTAGATATGGTATCGATGAAAAGTATGATTGATTTTGTGTTTGTGAAGAAGGAGATGTTGAAATATGTGTTGGATGTAAATTAGTAGGGTTAGAATGGATTATCGGATCATTATGTTGTTTTATGTAAAATTGCTAGTGGGGCTTGGATGGAGAGGAAGGTGATACGGAAGGAAGTGGGTAGAATTAAGACTGAGAAGTTAAGTGAACAAGGTAATAAAGATAAGTATGTAAGAGCTCTCGCAAGTAAAAAGTTGAATGTGAAAAAGTTGGAAACTAAACAAATCTGGAAGCTAATGAAGGAAGAAGTTGTTATCAGATCAAAAGAAGTATGTGGATGTGCTATAGCAGGAAGTAAGAATGTTAGCAGTGAGTGGTGGAATGAAGAGGTGATGCAAGCGGTTAAAAGTAAAAAAGAAGCGAAAGAAGCGTTGTTGAATGTACTAAAAGCCAATGATGAAGATTCAAAAGAAAGATGTTTGGAATTATATAAGGAGGAAAAAAGAAATACTAAAAGGTGCATATGTAGAAGAAAAAATAGGTAAATGAACAGTTTTGAGGGAGGATGAATGAGGATTTACAAGGGAATAGGAAGCTGTTCTGGAAGGAAGCGCGAAAGGTTAAGAATGAGAATAAGGGGAATCAGCTTAGAATAATGAATAGGGATGGTGCTTTGCTGAAGAAAGGATGTGAGGGGAGTGGAGGGAACACTGAAACTGCATAACATTGACAGTAATGAAGAGGTGTTAGTGAATGTGTGTGGGTTTGATGATGCAAGAAGAAATAGGTATTTTGGAGATGAGGTCATTAGTAAGGAGAAGGTAATGGGTAGAGTGAGAAAGTTGAAGAATATTAAATCTGCATGTATAGATGAAGTTACTGGTGAAATGATCAAGAACGCAGGTGAAATGGTGACTGATTGGATTTAGAAGTTGTGTAACAAAGCGTTTATGGAGGGAATAGTTCCGAGAGATTGGAGGAAGCAAAGGTACCCTTGCTATATGGTAAGGGGGATAAGGGTAACTGTAGAAATTATAGAGAATTAGTTTATTGAGTGTTGTAGGGAAGATATATGCTGGTATTTTAGTCGAAAGAGTGCGTCAAGTGACTGAAGGACTGATTGGTGAAGAACAAGGTGCGTTTAGATGTGGTAGAGAATGTATGGATCAATCTTACATTGAAACAAAACATTGAGAAAAATAGGAGAAGAAGAATAAACAGTTTTAGGTTTTATGGATTTGCAGGTGTTAGTGGATATATAGGTGTTGTGGTAAGCTTCAAATAAATCAAAAGTACGTATGACGATAGTGAAGCGTGTAGAAGAACAATGGAGTCGAAAAATACTAGTTTTAATATTAATAGCAGTGAGGCAGGGATTGTGTTATGTCTCCTTGTTTATTCAATTTGTATATGGATGGGCTTATGAAAGAATTAGAGGTGGGGGTGGAGGATTGTGTTAGAATGATAGAGAATGGAAGAGAGTGAGGTGCCCTACGTGTTATATGAGGATTATTTGATTTTGTGTGGCGAATCTGAAAAGAGTTTGGGAGGATATTGGAAAAGAGATTTGGCAGGGTGTGTAAAAGGAGGGGTTTGAAAGTAAACGTTGAAAAGAGTAAGGTTATGATTGTGAGTGAGGACAGTCCTCCGTGTGAAGTTATGTTAGATAGTGAGTGTTGGAACAAGTGTTTGAGTTTAAATATTTAGGATATATGTTGGATGTGAAAAGGGAACGGATGATGCAGAGGTAGTAGGAAAGTTTTGAATGGTGGGAAGGTTTAGTGCAATTAAATCGTTGGTGCATGTAAAGTGACCAAGTCTTGAGTACGCTAGGGTCATGAGGGTATGTTGTTATTTGTGTTAATGTATAGTAGGGAGACTATGGTCTGGAATAAGAGGTATAGATCTAAAGTACAATGTGTTCAGATGGACAATCTTAGGGTGTGTTAGGTGTGAGAAAAAAAATGAGGAACGTATTAGAGAGTTGTGTGGTATGAAGAACGGGTAAAATGAGAGAATAAGAGCATTGAGATGTTTACAATGTGGAAAATATGGATGATAGTAGGTTACTAAGCGACGCTGGTGGTAGCGTGTTTGAGAATCGACCGACTGGAAGTTAATTTACAAAAAGTTAATCGAATCAGTAAAGGAACACCTGAGAGGAATGTGAGTTTGGCAGATACAATGATGATGGTGATTATATATATATATATACATATATTATATTAAAGAATATATATATATATATATATATATATATATATATATATATATATATATATATATATATATATATATATATATATATATATATATATATATATATATTATATATATATATAGAGAGAGGGGAACATTGATCCAGTTACTTCCGTTACTTACGGAATTAGTTTTTTGAGTAACGGAGTAACAGACTCATTACTTTTCTTTCATGTAACGCACCGAATAACTTCCGTTATTTTTCCCTCCGTTACTTTTTAGTCCGCTACATTTTGTTCGACTTTCTATGTATATAGATATTAATTGACCACCCCGGTCAAACAAAAACTTTATATATATATATATATATATATATATATATATATATATATATATATATATATATATATATATATATTTAATATATATATATATATATATATATATATATATATATATATATATATATATATATATATATATATATATATATATATAAGGAAAGAATTAGAATGGGGTGGCAGGGATGGTGTTAGAATGATGGAGAATGGAAGAGAGTGGAGGGTGCCCTACCTATTATTTGAGGATGATTTGACTTTGTGTGGAGAATCTGAGAATTTGAGAGGATTGATAGAGAGATTGGGTAGGGTGTGTACAAGGAGATGTTTGAAAGTAAACGTAGATAAGAGTAAGGTTATGGTTGTGAATGAGGACAGTCCTCGGTGTGAAGTTATGTTAGATGGTGAGCAGCTGGAACAAGTGTCTGAGTTTAAATATTTAGGATATATGTTGGATAAAAAGGGAACGGATGATGCAGAGTGTAGTAGGAAAGTTGTGAATGGCAGGAAGGTGGCTGGTGCAATTAAATCGTTGGTGGATGTAAAGGGACTAAGTCTTGAGTGCGCTAAGGTCTTACATGAGGATATGTTTTTTAACAATAATGATAATGTTGAAAATTTAATATACACAAACCAATAAATTACCTAAGATACCGTAATTAATGTCGTAGTCAAAAGTTAAAAGTAACGGAGTAACGGCACTTCGTTACTTTTCTTTTCAAAGAAACGGAATAACGATAACGGAACTACTTTTTCCGAGTAACGGAGTAACGGTAACGGAATTACTTTTTTGAGTAACGATGCCCACCCCTCTGCTATATATATAAATATATATATATATATATATATATATATATATATATATATATATATTTTATACATATATATATAAATAATATATTATTATATATATATATATATATATATATATATATATATATATATATATATATATATATATATATATATATATATATATATATATATATATAATAAATAAATTTAAAGAAGTTTCTTTTACGAATTAAAATTCAATTAATGTAGAGAACAGCAGCTTAAATAATTAAGAAATAAACAGGGAATAAAGCTTAAAAAATTTAGAAGTTTACGTTTCGAGACTTTAACTCAGTTAGTTCTGAAGAGGAGACTTAGTTAAAGTCTCGAAACGTAAACTTCTAAATTTTTTTAAATGAAACTTTAATTACCCTGATTTTATTTCTTTTTTAGTGGTTTTAAATTACTTTGCTTTATATATATATATATATATATATATATATATATATATATAGATGATTTATATATATATATATATATATATTATTATTATTATTATATATATATATATATATATATAGATAAAGTATAATATATAACATATAGAGTTAATAGTTTATATATATATATATATATATATATATATATATATATATATATATGTAATGGTCCTAAGTGGGTTTGAACCCTTAATCTTGAGATGGCCCTCCAAGAGTGTTACCTCTTGACCAACGATTAGGTAAAAGGAACCCATCATTTTACCTCTGAAAGCTTAGCTTCCCAAGAGGAGTGAGGCGTGTCTTAGACACCTAACCTCCGACGGGCCTCCCCGCTAACACTCGGGTCAGGGGCAACACTGGGGGTAATTTTTAATAGGACATTATTAGGTATTCAAAGATATTTGTGCAATAAGCGCAACAATTATTTGTATATTTGTAATGGTCCTAAGTGGGTTTGAACCCTAGTAGTAAGTGTTCCAATCCCGAGGCAACCTTTTTCTATATAAATGAATAGAGATATATTAGGCTTAGGGGGAGAATTGATAGCCCGAAGGGCTATCAATTCGACAAACAGACAAAACCGAAGGTTTTGTCTATGTTTGTCTATGTTTGTCTATGTTTGTCTATGTTTGTCTATGTTTGTCTATGTTTGTTTATTATTTATTTATATTATTAAGTCGAAGAAATTATGATCACGTAGTGATCATAATTTCGAGCTGACTGTGGCTCCAAAAACTCTGAATCCAACTCCGACTCCGACTCCGACTCCGACTCCGACTCCGACTCCGGCTCCGACTCCGGACTCGGTTTATTTTATAGTAAAATTTTCGTCCGGTTTCATATTATTATTATTATTATTATTATTATTATTATTATTATTATTATTATTATTATTATTATTATTATTATTATTATTATTATTATTATTATTATTATTACATATAAGGATAAAGGAAAGAAATTTTTGTTTAAATTTTATTAAAGATAAATACATAAATACATAAAAATATATATATATATATATATATATATATATAATATATATATATATATATATATATATAAAATATATATATATATATATATATATATATATATATATATATATATATATATATATATATATATATATATATATATATATGACGGTAATACATTTTAATAATAAATATATATAAAAACATATTACATTTTTTATTTTAAAACCTTTATTAGTAAATATATAATTCATATTACATTTTTATTTTAAATTCGCAAAAAAAAAAGAAATTAATCATATCATATTTATCTCAATATAAAAAAAGAACACTAGAGTTTCGTATACTTATATGGGGAAGAGGATTCCTCTGAACCCGAAAGGAATTGTACGGGCCGTGTTTTTTATAAGTGCTCTTTTATTAGCTGTCATTCGCAGCTTCTTAAGACCTTTTGAGATAGTCATCTCGCCTTTTTTATTGGCTTTAAACCTTAACGTAGGAGCCTTATACGCCAAATGTTTACCATTAAAAACTACATGAGGGTTTTTTGTTTCATCTTTACGATATGCCTTACCATGTAAACTGGATGTAGCACCCCTAGCTCTCATTTCTTCAACAACTATCGCTGTTATATCTCCATCCTTCCTAAGTTTAGCATAATAACTATCATCATCTATTAACCTTTGTTCATTCTCATCATTATCATCATCATCAATGTTATTTAACACAAGTTTTAACATAGTATCAAAGTTGACAATTTTCCCTGTTGTTTTATTTAATGTTAATCCCTTAGCTTTTAAAATATGATCTATAGACCCATCCTGTTTTAAAAGTCGCACAGCGTAAGACTTAGGTCCCGTGCACACAAAAGCATCCGCTTGCACACCTGACCCTATTTCATCTGTTAAATCCCCTAAAAATTTACCTGTCGCAGGATCATCCTCCCCAGCCCTGGTCACAAAGATAACACTGTCAGTATCGCAATATAAAACTCTTTGTCCTAGCTTCTCAAGAAGATTATAAAGTTTTACCCTGGCATGAGCAGTGGTGAAAGCGGCCACGGCAATGTTAGTGGATCTAGTAGTCTGTTCAGCGTATTGAGTGTATTTCACCGAAACAATATGTTTCTTATTTACACTAGTGACATCCTTTACTTCTTCATCTGCATTTTTAAAGTGTCCCCATACTTCAGCATCGGTGTGACAGATAATATCCTCAGTGTGTGGTGCCCGTTCCGCAAATTTTCCCCAAAGAGAATTAAGGCATAACTTTGCGATGAAACGAAGACATGCATTCCCATCTATCTTAGCCCTATCCAGTTTAACCCCTTCGATTCGTTCAAAGTCTTCAATGAACTGATTGAACAGAGGACTATCTTTACTAGCTATTCCTGCAGGTAAACCTGACGCCTCTGTCTTTATCTTCAGGAAATCTTGTATATACTCTGTAAACATCCCGATCTTTGGATCGAAGTTCCAAATTTCATAAAGCTTGGTGATCTTGTATCCTTTCTTTAAAGCTAACTCTAGTTCAGGTGTAGTGTAAACACCTCTGAACTCGCGTTGCCGTTCAGTATGTTCACATAATGTTTCTTGACCTTTTTCAGCACAGGTTCTACATAGGGTGAATACTAATCTTTCCTTATATCTTCCAGGCAAAACAGGTATATAGAGGTTCTGAGGAGGGAGGACCCATACATTGGCTACACCGAAATACGTCTTGTTCACTTCTCTACTAAATGTTTCAATGGTAGGTAGTTCAGACCCTACCAATTTTGTAGGTATCCCACTAGGGAAAGCTTGAGTCTTCTGTACCCATGGATATAACGATGTGAAATCTAGGTAGTTAAGTTTGGTTTTTCCGTCTGTAGGTGGATAATAATAGACGAATGGTTCAGTTCGACCTCCATATAGAGCTTCCCCTATATGTAATTTATTATTAGCTACATCATTACCTACCCTATTGACAAAATGACCTAACTTGCTTCTTCGTTGTTGGGAGTGTTCATGAAGTTACATTCCTCTTTCATCTTTTTCCATTCACAACCCCATACCCTAACCACTTCGAAACCTTTAGCTCTATAGGCTGCTTCCTGGAGCATAGTTACTCTATACCGATCAAGACTTCCGACATTCAGGTGTTGTTTTCTTCCTTCTTCACATGCTTGATGCCCATGCCAAACACAGCCATGGAACAAATACACTATCCTTTTCTTTTCAACAGGTCCTTTACGATCTTTTTCAGCTGCATCATCCATAGCCTTCCATTCTTGTTCATTCTTTGTTTTTAAAGTTTCATCTACAACTAAATTTTTAAGTTTCACAAACTCTGATCCGTTAATACCTCTGTATTTTGTCACAGGAACCTCAGCATATCCGTCAGGGAAAGCTGCTCTGTTCTTCAGTTTAAATCCGCGCTCTCCACCGTTGCGTGCATGCTCGATATTTTGACCTGTATACCGCTGCATAAACTCCAACCATCTGATAGCCTCATAGGA
This sequence comes from Trachelipus rathkii, assembly GCA_015478945.1. NCBI lineage: Eukaryota > Metazoa > Arthropoda > Malacostraca > Isopoda > Trachelipodidae > Trachelipus > Trachelipus rathkii. The sequence goes on from JABUQX010029673.1 coordinate 22,897, forward strand.
ATACGATTTCTGACTATCTCTACCTATATGAGCTATAGTATTAGGTTCCATGAAATGGGCTTTAAAAGTCTTGAAACATAGAGCTGCTATAGTGCAACATTCAGTTAAACAATCAATTTTAAACATGTCTCTAAACATTTTACGAAAAGCTTCAAAACTTTGGCGTAAAATGTCAACATCCTGTACACAATATTTAGTGCAGCTTTAATATCATACACGCGCCCAGCGAATGTGGCATACCATTTTGTAAACTCTTTTTTCTCATCATCATTCATTCTATCAATCTCGAACATATCCTGGGAAGGAATGGGACCTACATAATCAAGATTGTTATGTGTAAGAAACTTGTAAGGAAAGAAACCTTTATCTAGATCCCCCTTAAGACCCATACATTTAGGCAAGGATTTTAAAGCACAGGGCATATAGTTAATTGTATCTTTAAATTCAATATTGTTATACGCTGTCATTGAAATGATCTTTGTTCCTCGTTTAAGGGGATTCCCTTTAATAGCATCACCTTCAGGTCTTCCTAACAGTCTATTGTACACGAACTGCGTATCGAAACGACCACCGTTGTGTGCTGCCACAACGATGGAGTCTTTTGGATGAGCTTTAGCAAATGCTGCAATATAATTTATAAACTGATCTACAGGACATTTTTCATATTCGTTTGTCGCATTCTCATTTAAATAAAAAACTTCTTTTCGTTTCGTCTTACAGCTCTTACAATTCGTTAATTCTTCTTTACTGCATTTATAACATACAATCATACTCACAAGAAGATAAGGGACCATATCGATCAGTTCATTATTAGTTTCAGGGTTAATCTGAGGATTGTGTTGATATGTTTCGATGTCATAGTAGAAGGTGTATGTATTGTTTTTCTTCTGCCCATTATTCTTAATTTATATAGGTTTCATGTAGCATTTATGCTTCCCGTCCTCAGGGTTATAGGTCTCATAACATACATTACAGTGCATTTCCTTACATTTATGCCTTATTTGGTTATGTCAGGTATTATTAGTGTGTCACAGTCTTTACATATATAAATTTTTCCGCATATATCCTTATGATTTTCTAAACATGCAGCATCGTAAAAGTTACGATTGCATTTATCACAGTAATGTAGAGCCCCACCCACGATAAGTTTTCCTCGACATTCATACTTCAAACATTGTTTACAATTATAATACTCGCATTCGTACTCATGATGATGGAACATATTATCTACAAAGCTATAGCATTTCGTACAAAAAACATCCCCCCTGATATTTCTGTTACCGAGACCCTCAATGGTTAAACGTACTACGTCATTAGAACATAGAAATAGTGTTCTTTCTCTCTATCATAACCTAGGACATATAAAATTTTATCTCGGTCGTTTTCTGTGGGTTTATGTACCACACTGAACTTTCTTTCCCCTTCGTTACTATAAACAAAAATACGACAATCTAATGTCTTCTCTATAATAGCGAATTTATCTTGACCTAGCGGGCTAGCAAAATTAATCCACAGTCCTTAGTATTTCTACACCTTTTCTTTCCGTTTTTTAGGGGTAATATTAGAGCCAAAACCTTATTTTTGGTCTTTAAGGCTTAATATCATGAGGCTCTTTCTTTTTCATTATACAGTTGAGCGCAAAGTATGGTTTACTAAAGCCTACAGTGTCAGGGATCTACATCTTTTTCCCATTTTGCACTCTTTTGCACAGATGACACGTATTAATTTACATGTGTTATAAAAGTTTGCATTTGTAGGGATAATTATACCGTTACCTTCAGGGTTGTGAACCACCTCTATAATAAAATCGGAAAACGTGTATTGGTCTCCTGATTGGAAAGCAGCTTTGAGTCGTTACAGAGAAGGGTACAATGTTATCATTAAGTACTATTTTTTTTAAACGGTATATTTACATATAAAATCATTCTCGCTCCGTATTGATGTAAGGTGAATCGTACTCATACTTCATTATTATTTTGATTTGACCCTTCAATGGGGTAATTAATATCCCAGATAAACGACTAAAGGCATGAATATCGAGCCCTTGATTATACTACTCTATCTTTCAATTGACTCTTATATGTATTTGTGGATATCTAGATCCCTGACTTTCTACATAACCCGATTCTCTTCATTCGATGACTCGGCAGTGAAGTTTTCATTTTTCCGCTTTTTTCTGTTAAAAAAAGAGAACATAAGATAAGTAAATAATATAATATTATATAATATATTATATAATAATAATAATAATGAATAGAAGAGAAGAAGAAGAGAAGAAGAAGAAGAAGAAGAAGAAGAAGAAGAAGAAGAAGAAGAGAAGAAAAGAAGAAGAAGAGAAGAGGAGAAAGAAGAAGAAGAAGATAAATAATAATAATACAATAAACAATAATATGAAAAGATGGTAACTAATTGGGTAATTCATAACTAGAAATATATATATATATATATTATATATATATATATAATATATATATATATATATATTATATATATATATATATATATATAATATTATATTAAATATCATATTTATATACAATATAATCCTAAAACTGAAAAATAATAAATATAACCTTATAGAACAACAACATATAATAATAATAATAATAAATATAATAATAAATATAATATAATAATAATAATAATAATAATAATAATAATAATAATATAATATAATAATAATAATAATAATACACCTACCCCTCTACGTGATCCATCGGCAGCCGTGTCACATGTGGAGTCATCAGCTGTATCAACATCCATATCTTGTAGGGATTCAACAGGAGCAGCAGCACAGCAGCAGCACCATCAATCATTCCATCAGTATTGTTTGAGGTAGAGGAGACCACCGGTAACGCTGCGGACGATGACGATGAGGAACCTCCTGCTCCGGCATCGGAACCCACCGTCATGTCCTAAAAGCTGTCGATTGATGATTGCTCGTCTTTCAGCCTCTGCAGTGTTAGTGAGGCTAGCTCTAGGTTCAACCAAACGACGTTTTGGCTGCTTCTTCTTACGACAGTAATAGGTTCACCATTACACCTCTACAGATCATCATGTTGTTGTTCTTGCGGGGTACTGTGAGATCAAAGCATCATCTTTCATCATTAGAATCCACCATTTGATCCATTTTCTACCACCATAACCAGCATCGCTTACATTGATATAACAGAATGGAATGGAACTGTTAATAATCAAAATAATATATAAAATTTTTTTACAAAAAATAATCGAAAAATTAACTTTTTGTATTAAAAAAAAAATATTAATCTTTGATAATAAAATTTAAAAATTAAATAAAATCTGAAATTAACTTTTTGTATAATAAATTAACTTTTAGTATAATTAAAAAAAAAAAAAAAAAAAAAAAAAAAAAAAAAAAAACTTACAGCAAGCATTTTCATCAAGTTCTAAATTCTTCCTGTACTAAACACATTTAAAATCGCCTTGATGATTTAAGACTAAGAAAAGAATTAAGACAAAGATAAGAAAAAAATTATTATTATTATTTATTATTATATTGTTATTTAATTATCAATTATATTATTATTATTATTATTATTATTATTATTATTATTATATTATTAATTTTATATTATATTAATTAATTATTTGGATCATATCATCCTTACTACACACCTAGATGCTAACAAGTTGAACCGTCTATAACTATCCCAACATCCCTCAGTCACCATTTAAATATACCCGTGTTAAAAAATATTGCGCAATCCCAACAAGCCCCGCCCCTAACAGGTGTGTATATGTATATAGAACTGTATGTATTAATGTTTCGTGTCATTAACGTACAAGTAACATCAAGATGCACATGTTACAAAAATTCATCTTCCGATCACCATGTACATCTCTCGTGTGTGGTCCAACAGGATCAGGTAAAACGTTTGCATTATTAAAATTTTTAAAATTCCCTGACCTATTCGAGCAATATCCAGTTAAAATTATCTGGTGTTATAATGTTTATCAAGAAAAATTTAACGAGTATAAAGATATAATACAGTTTCATGAAGGTGTATATGATGTTAAAAGTCTAGAAAATATTCAGGGTCATAAAGTTATAATCCTTGATGATCTGATGCATAAATATAGCTGAAACTTTCACTGTTTACTCTATCTTTTAATACGTCACGGTGTTTTTTATCACACAGAACAATTTTCCATCAGATATAAGTATATGAAGGACGTGTCTTTAAATTCATTATTTAATATTGTTTGGTAAAAGAAGCGAGCGTAAGTCAGAATTAATGTATAGCCACTCATAATGTTTTCCGAATCAAGAAAGAATTTTTAAAGTAATAATAAGGAAGTTACATCTGTACCTCATGGTTATTTAGTATGTGATCTTCATCCTAAGAACACATATAGAGTATTGTTACGTACAAACATCCTGCCTACAGAAACTGAAACTGTTTACATTCCTGAATAAAAAATGAGCAAGTTAGTGAAAAAATATTTACCCATTATAAAAAATTATAGGAAACTTAGTAAAGCTGAAAAAACCAAACATCTACAAAATTCAGCTTTCGCTCGATGTATCTGTGAAGTGTGTCTTAATCTTATAAATAATAATGTGCCCATAAAAGAACATCAGAAACAAAAGCTACGTCGACATAGTAACATCATTAAAAAACTTACTCGTAAAATTAAAAAGAAGAATTTTGTAAAAAAAAAGAAATTACTGTTGAAAGGAAGTGGTGTATTCCTACCCTTGTTATTTTCTATTGTAGGCCCTGTTCTATCCAGATTGTTGGGTAGTCAAAACTAATAATAATAATAATGAAGAAAGTACGAAAAAATGAATAATAATAATAATACATATCAGCAACAACAACAGCAACAACAGACTCAACCTACTGCTTTATATGATCCTAAACTACAGCAAATGTCAAGTATCGAAAACGAACTCGGTCAAATTTTAAATTCACATATGAACATTCATGATAAAAGAGTTAAATATCAAGAGGTATTACAAAAATTAATAGAATTGAAAGAAAAATATACCAACGATAATACACCGGTGTCTACAAACGAGCATGAAGAAACAGAAGGTAATAAGGATTTTAAAAACATTTTAGAAACCAGTCTACCTCCTACAATAAAAAATAAAGGCTTAGCGTTATATAATACATTAAAAGGGCAAATTAATTGGGACACTACAGGTCAGATTGTGATAGATGGAAGTCCCATGGATCAAATATTGTGGATTTGGTTTCGGATCTTGTTCGCAATTGGAAAAGAAATCCTGTTATAGGATGGAATATAATAAAACAAAAATTAAGAACCATTAATTTTCCAAAAAGTTTAATATTAAATATGGATCGCTTAGCTGATGTAGAAAACGTGTATTCTACACCTAAGGCTATAGCTTCAGGCTCTTCACCTGGTGTGATATCAACACCTTCATCTTTAGGGTTATTCAGAAAACGAAATAACAAACAACCTTACCCTAGCGCAAAGAAATTACGAAAAAAGATAAGTGTAAGTAGGGAATGGTTAAAAATGTAAGCCTAAGGCTATATTACAAGAGAAATCCATTAGGGATAAGAAAAAAAAAACATAACATTACGCAATAGTTATAAGCCACGCCCCTTCATTCTTGTTAGGGCTACAGTTTTAGGGTTAGCTATGTATAAACCGGTTTGTTGCATCATCTTTTGTTATTGCGAGAGAGAGAGGATTACATTCTTCTTAAAAGAAGGATAGCTGAAGCTCATCATTAGTTGAACGTCTGACATTAAACTATAAACATGGTTTCTCTTGTGAATAATAAATTTGTAAACGATATTATAGCATGGAAGGTATCTCATCCTAAAAATATTGTAAATTTAACTTTCCATCGCAAGTCGAGTGGTGAACGTTACTTTACTTGTACTGACTCCTCTCATCCACCTAACAGATCTTTATTCCTATCAAGTGAAGAATTAAGTCGTGTATTTGATGAAGTTAATACATGGATAAATGAAAAGTACATTTCATCGTCTGTAACAAATTCCTGGGGTGTTGCGATCAATGGCGGAGAAGAAGACGATTCAAAAAGGTTAACTCTTGTTTTTGCGTTACATAACAATATCGAATCCATCGATTTACGTGTTTGGTGGAGACCTAATTCAACTGGAATTTTCCGCCCCACTTCATACGGTGTTTGTGTAAGTGGTCGTGAAAATATTACAGCCTTTATCAAAATGCAAGAAGAAATATCTAAACGTATGGTTGAAGTTGATTTACTGGATGAACTCATTAATTTGTCACATGGTATACTATACACAATATATGATGAACACAATGTGATCGAATCAAAGGATCCCGGAGTTATGATGCTATCGATCTTGACAATTCACCTACTATATGACAATGAAATGAAAACCACGGATAAATGAACAACTTGAAAATATGGCCCGTGATATTTTACACTAGTCACGAATCCAAGGCTAAGTAGTTAAACAATATATTGAGTGTACACAGTGTATGTTAAATGTTAAACCTCATTTCTTGTTAAAATATATATTATATATATATATATATATATATATATATATATATATATATATATATTATATATATATATATACTAATTATATAGTATATATATATTATTATTTATACGAATGTAATAATTTTTTATTTATTATATGTAAGATGTATATTAAAATTGCTTTTTTCTTACGAATGTTTCTTTATCCTGGGTTATATATATGATTTTTTTATTTTTATATGTCAGTGTTAATAATGGAGGCTAAGGATGTGGTTGATAAATATTATTTCGATGTGAAACAACCTTATAGTTATGGAGGGTTTTCGAGGTTTGCATCAAAGTTCCCTCAACTTAATAAAAAAGAATTGAAAAAATATTTAGAAGGAGAGGATGCATTTACGTTACATAAACCTATACGGAAAAAATTTCCGACACGAAAGACCATAGCCCCTTACTTAGATAATGTATGGCAATTAGACTTAACAGATATGATAAGATATAAAGTATACAATGATGACTATCAATATATTCTTTTCGTAATAGATGTATACTCACGATACTTATGGTTAAAGGCTTTAAAAGATAAAAAGTCAAAAACAGTCGCATTAGCTGTTAGAGAAATTATAAATAAAGAAGGACGCTATCCTCATTTACTATGGACAGATCGAGGTTCAGAATTTTTAGGTAAAGAGTTTCAAGAAATAGTTACAGATTATGGTATAGGATACTATAATACATTCTCTGTTAATAAAGCAGCAATAGTTGAAAGAGTGCAAAGAACTATAAAAGAAAGAATGCATAGATATTTCACGAAAATGAACACATTTAAATATATAGATATACTACAAGATCTAGCTTACTCTTATAATAGAAGTTACCATCGTACAATTAAGAAGACGCCAACAGAAATGATGAAAACAATGGCACCGAAACAGATTAACACAGACCGTAAAATAAAAGATAGTACGGATGTTAAAGTTGGAGATTATGTGAGAGTATCGAGATTGGGTGAAAATTTCAGAAAAGGGTATGAACAGGGATGGTCAAAGGAAGTCTTTAAAGTAGATGCCATTAGAGAATTTCCTAAAGATGGTTTAAAATTATACTATGTTGAAGATTTAGATGGCGAAAAAATAAAAGGGGGGTTCTATAAACAAGAAATACAGAAAATACGATTCGATCCCGAGAATCATGAGTATAAAATAGAAAAAATATTAGGTTCTAAAGGGAAAGGTAAAAATAAACAGTATCTTGTCAAATGGTTAGGCTACCCTATGAAGTTTAATAGTTATATAAAGGCTAGTGAAATTAAGAAACAGTGATTAGTACATATTGTGACAATGGAGAGCGAAGATCATCTCTATCTAACGCTGCCTTCATCGGCATCAATGGATCTGTATCCTAGTAATAAAATATCAGACTATACAACCCAATTATTGAATCCTATAAAACTAGAAAGAGAAGTGTATGAAGCAGGATTATGCGAGATGATAATAGATGCTGATGTTGAGAATATACCAGAGACCCATTCTGCGTTTATAATATTTAGAAATTCTGAACATGTTAAAAATGTATTAAAAATTAATGCTAATATGACAGTTGTCAAGCATGATGAAAAAGATTATTTCTATGAAAAATATTATATAAATCGAGGTCTTTATAAATCGGTTACTGATGTGTTCGTGGATTTAAACAAAAAATTTGAAACAAGTCAGTTATGTAAAGATTTAGTTTTTCTAGTTAATAAACCCTTTAACGAGGATAACGCATTAATCACTTTAAAATCTCAAGCTCAGGTGAATTTGAAAGATAGAAGTTTATTTATTTTCCACCCGTCAGAATGGTTTCGTAAATGTAATTATGGTCGTGAAGACCCTATATTGCAAAATAATGATATCAAAACATCTGTAAAGGATCTAATACGATATATACCAACGATGGAAGAGTATGTGTCAAAAATTGACACCGAGAGCTCATTACATTTTGTATGCCTACCTTCTAAGATGTTTCAAGATCCAGGTGTAGCGTATGTTTACAGTGATATTGTTGAATCTCAGTATGTGGGCAGTACTAAAACTCAGTTGCTTAGAGCTGTACATTTTCCTAAAGATACGAGAATTATAAGTTTTCCTAGTGTACATTATATACCTTTGAATAATGCACATTTTAGAACTATAAGAGTGTATATAAGAGATGTCGAGGGAAAATCATACCCATTTGCTGTTGGTACTGCTATGTGTAAAGTGCATATAAGACGCAAGCTCCGTTAAGTAATAATAATAATAAGGATGGAGACAGAAAGAGTCTTTAAAGGTTCAAGAATGCAGAGGGGTTACGGTTTAGGTGGAATGTTCGCTTCATTGTTTCGTCGAGCTGTCCCTTTACTTAAATCGGGTGGTAAATATATAGCTAAAAAAGCAGTAAGAACAGGAATAGACACTATCCAGGACATCATGACAGGGGTTGAACCTAGGACAGCTGTTAAACGTAGAATAGCAGACACGTCGGATGATATATTTGACACTGTAAAACGTCGAGTACGTAGAAAGCTTACGGGGAGAGGGAGAGGTAGAAAAACGAAAAGAAGACGTGTCAATAATAAGAATAATTCTAAGAAAAGGAAAAAATGTAAAAAACTAAAGAAAAAAAAACAAAAACATGTTAAGAAACGTGTAACTAAAAAAAAGAAAAACAGAAAGAGTTTAAAAAAGCGTAAAATTTGTAAAAGGAAAATAAAAGATATCTTTGCTATGTAATATATATATATATAGGTGTAATTGTAAAATATGATCATTAAGTTTTTAGCACCCTTGAAAGCAACATGCATCTCCTTCATCATTCAAGTCCTTGTTGTTGCAAGAGTGAATTAGATTTGTTCACCCTACCGGCCACCCAGATTTCTGTTCAGGATAGTAATTTTATTTGTATCAATCCAGTTCATGCGACTACAAATACAGATGTACCTCTTGAATTCAATATCCCAGGCGCTTCTGACCAGTACTTAGATCCTGCAGGTGTGTTTTTATATTTGAAAATTAAATTAGTTAATGAAGATGGATCAGATCTCACTGATGATGCCCACTCTGTGTTTCCTACATCAAATTTCTTATATTCAGCTTTTAGTCAAATAGAGGTATTTTTAAACGAGACATCGCTTGGTGCTTCTGTAGCAAGTTATCCCTATAGAAGTTATATAGAGACCTTACTTAATTTTTCTCTAGATGCTAAATCATCAACTTTACAAGCATGCGGGTACTATAACATAGACGAAGATAGTAAAATCGCAGATATCTATACGAAGAATAAAAGTAAACCTTTGACTTACTATGGGAGAGTCAATGGTGATATATTCTCACAAGAGCGCCTTATTCTACCATCTGTTGATACCAGAATACGATTAACACGATCAACCCCCCAATTCGCTCTAAACGTTAAAAGTAAAGCCGCCGCAACAACTACAGCTCCTACTCCAGTGTTTCAAATTCTTGAAACATTTCTTTACGTGCGAAAAGTAAAATTATCATCAGCCCGACATATGGAGATAGAAAAAACTCTTTTGACTGATACTGCAAAATACCCTATTCGGCGAATTGAAACTAAAATCTTTAATTTTACAGCAGGCCTCTCGACCATAAATCTCGACAATATAATTACAGGTGTGCTCCCTCAAAGTGTTATACTAGGTCTCGTGTCTCATACTGCAGTTGTGGGTCAGTATACTGAAAACCCTTTCATTTTTAAACCTCATGGACTTCAGGAAGTAGGTCTTTATGTTAATGGTTGCTCATTCGGACTACCCTATAAGCTGGAAACCAGGGAAGACGGTGTAACTCTAGCTTCGAGACCTTTTTAATTATTTAGAAACACCTCGGCTGGCTTTGACACCGGGACGGGGATAGATAGTCTCTCGTATGCGAAGAATTGTAATTTATATGCATACAATCTTACAGCTGATCAAGCTCCTGTAGGCGCTAACCATTTGAACATCGTGAAGACAGGGACTCTAGACTTAAAGTTACAGTTTGAAAAACCATTAACTAAAGCTATATCTGTGGTGCTATATTTGGATTATCAGCAGTTGATTGAAATTGATCGGCTACGGAACATCTTGCTTAGTTATTGAACTGATTCATAGGAAAATGAACGAGCAAGAGTTACATTATTTTTTCAAAGATGAGAAAAAGTTAAGAGGGATTCGAGCCATAGACGAAATATCTTCTGTAATTTTGAATACGAATGAAGCTTTAATTGTGAACACGTCAGAGAGGTCCAGAGCCAACGGCCATTGGCTATTATTTTTTAAAGTCAAACCACATGTAATAGTTTTTGTCGATTCTCTTGCAATAAAAAATTTAATTAATAGCCAGAGGTTTCAACATTTCCTTAAAAACAATGAGATTCACCATGTTCTTCAACTAAATCATCCAATACAACCGATGGTGTCTGAGAAATGTGGACTTTATATTATATATTTTTTATAAGCTGCTGAGGAACATCCCCTTAAATAAAATCATATCGACCTTTAATTTTAATCATCTACAACGGAATGATTCTATTAGTGTCAATTTCGCTTAACATATGAACCGAAAAAATATAAGAAAATCGACTCCTATTTAAATATATATATATATATATATTATATATTATATATATATAATCTTATTTTACATATATAATATATATAAGAAAATATAATATAATATATATATATATATATAATATATAATATATATATATATATAATAATATATATATAAAAAAAAAATATATATATATTATATATATATAGATATATATATAATGTAAAATTTGTAATTTTTTCACTATGTTAAGTGTATAAAACATGTAATTTTTTCTGTATGTATTGTTTTTTTTTTAAAAAATAAATAAATAAATAAAAATGTATTTTATTCCAACCTTATTTTTTATCTATATAACAATGAAAAAAAAAAAAACGCTAAAAATAAAAAAGAAAAGTTACAAAATAAAAAAGAAAATAAAAAAGAAAAGTTACTAAATAAAAAAAAAAAAAAAAAAAAAAAAAAAAAAAAAAAAAAAAAAGTTACAAACTAAAAAAGAAAATAAAAAAAGAAAAATAAAAAAAGAAAAGTTACAAAATAAAAAAGAAAATAAAAAAGAAAAGTCACAAAAGAAAAAAAGAAAAGTTACAAAATAAAAAGAAAAAACAAAAACATATAAAAAGAAAAAACAAAAGTCGTATAAAAAAAAAATAAAAATAAAATGCTAACTGAAAAAAAATATTAACTGGATTAAAATAGAAAAGTAGAAAAAAAAAAAAAACCTAGATTCTTTAGAGTATGTTGATCTGTGTTGGTCAGCTAGCCTGCGGGTGCACCTGCGGGCGCGCGCCCGTTTCGCGACGGTTCGCGCCGGCGGGGGCGCCTGCGGGCGCGCGCACGCGCCGGCGCGAGGGCCTGTTGACACACCCTGTCATACTCAAGGAAGTCTCAACCATTCATATTCGAACTCTATATTCTTATAAACATATATTTTAACATCAATATTGTGTTATTATACAAATATTTACTAACTACACTGGAGCCTGCACCGATGCTGCGGCTATCTCAAACTCTACAGATTCAGACTCCTTTCTCATTCTTCTAAACACTATCCAAATTTCATTCTTCTACGATCACTTTAATTTTTTTTTTTGAGGGGTTTCATCCCCCTTTTTAAGGGTCTCCTGATGCCCTCACAATACTATAACCCACAATTTCGTATTCAGCATGGTCAATTACATATATAAAGCCTGAGACATTATTATACAAATATTTGTTTTTAACACGACGCAATGCTCCGGGCATCACCGGAGCATATGCTAATCAATCTACAGGATTCAGACTCCTTTCTCATTCTTCTAAAACTCCAAATTTCAATTCTTCTACGATACTTTAATTTTTTTTTGAGAGGTTTCATCCCTTTTTATGGGTTCCTGAAGCTTAAATATTATAAACCTCAATTCGTAATTCAGCATAGCAAATTACATATATAAAGACCCTGAGATCA
>JABUQX010029674.1:0-30000 GCA_015478945.1 Trachelipus rathkii
AAAAACATATATTTCTCCGATTGTGTGAATATTGGTGTGTGATTGTGAATTGAGCAGCGTGTGAGTTTTGTATTAAAAAGGAAACGAAAATTTTACACCCGTGACTAATGAGAAAGGAAATTAGGTAGAGAATTTTTCCCATTAAGAAAAACGAATTACAAATATTTTTTATAATTTCGAGGCTGAATAGATGGGATTAAAGAACCTTTATTTGACGTAAGAACGTTCACTCTATAGAACACAAAAAAGACAAGGAAAAAACATAAAACAATAGAAGCGACCTAATAACTTTACTGCGGTTTTGATTTCTAATATCTATTGTAAAATTTTGTTAGCACTCTCCCCACTTCATGTTATATATATACAATTACTTGTTTTTTCAATCATTGATTCGAACTGTGCAGTGATTTTTGATATATCGTTGTGTGTTTAGAGAGGAAGGGTATGTATGTACTAGCTGTTGACATTTCTGTTATTTGAATGAGGCTTATGGTTTTTATTATTTTACATCTTTATTTGATGATTAAATATGGTCAAATTTCAGCCATTATTAGAAAGTGTCGAGTGAGATCACTGGTGATTACTGAAAGGGTAAGTTTGTTTGGTTTGGAGTGTGTGGTGGTGGTTATCAAATAGAAGCAAACCCTATGTATAGCGTTGTGTATGTGAGCTTTGTGAGTGTTGGATTATTGTCTCTGATAGCATGGGTGTGTAAGGAGAGATGAGACTATGTGTGTGTTACGTATTGGTGGGGTATTTTATTAGTGAGTGAGTGTGTATTGTAATGAAACTTTAATGGTTGGGATCGTATGAGCAGTGTTTAACGGCTGAGAAATGAAAAAAAGAAAGAAAAGCGCTCCGAAAATTGTAGAATAGTGTTTTTTTTATCTGTTTCAGATGGTGGATAGTGTGGTGTTTAGGTAGTTCGAGGTGTGTTGTCTTACAGTGACGAAGTATATGACTAAGTTTTTGATTAAAATAAATAATCTTTGTCTCTCTCGAGGTCCACTACATAAATAAAAAACTTACGTAACATAATCTGAGTGGCGTTTTGTCTATTATCCGTTGTATGGAGTAGTGAGGTGGTGGTGTTATGTTGTTTTTTTTGAGGGTGGGGTCGTTTTTGGTGTTAAAGGTGATTGTGTTGGTGGTTTAAGTGAATTAAGTGATAGAGTTGGTTTTGGTGTGATTTGAGTGTCGTATATTTCTCTGTCTTGAGATCTGTGTGAGTTGGTTTGAGATTGGTTTTTTTGTTGTTGATAAGTATATGAACAAAGTGCCTTGTCTGTGACGGAATTTGTGTGTGGTTGTTCCATGTTGAGAGGTAGTTGTGTGTGTGTGAAAGACGAAAAAATCAGTTTAGCGGATGTTGCAATATGATATTTGGGTTGTGTTATGGGTTTGAGGTTGTGTGGTGGTGTCCAGATATATGTGGTTATTAGTTTTCTTTTGGTCTGCATATAAAAAAAGAAAATCCGGTCTCGCTAAAGAAGAAATTTTATGATACCTGGTTCATTATTCGAATCTGAGTGAGAAAGTGATTATATGTTATTATTTATTAAATAATATAATGAATCTGTTTCTCCGTTACATACTGAGTTTATTTGTATAGAAAATTTTGGAGTTGGGGATAATTTGTGTTTATTTGAGATGTAGTCGTGTGGTTTTGTTAAAAAAAAATAAAATAACGTTAATGAAATGTTTAATGTGTGAATTAAAAATGTTTGGAGACCGATGCTCTAGAACATAGATTTTTATTCTCATTATAGAAAACGAAAAAAAACTTACTAAGTATATATATTTTTGTATTTAGTGTTTTTCCGATAGGGCTGTGATATATATGGATTTTTCTAAAGAAATTCCAATATTTAAATAATAAGCTTGATGGCTTACCTGCTTTGGTAAACTTTAATCTACCATAATCAAATGATAAAACTGTGGGAAATGAGGTTCTTTATAATTTAAAGAGCTAATCAAGTTTTTCGCGCGACGACATTACGAGTTTACACACTAACTAAACTACTTGAGAGATTTGTGTTATTGTCGAGACAGTGAACACACACTTAAGCCTAATTTTTGTTTGAAAAAGAAAAACGAACATACTCTGCTCATTACAAATAGTCTTCACAAGATCGGGATATGCGTTTTGGGCTAGCGTTCTGGGATTCGTCGTGGAGAAATTTCCATTAAGAAATAACCAGATAAAACCTGACATAATAGTGGTATTGGTTTATTTATGAAGCGCTTTAAGATGTAGTAAGGTGTTCTGATCGTCTTGTTGTAGGAGATGAGAGTCAAGAAAATAAGTGGAAAACTTCAGCTAGTAACAAATTATACTGATTCAATTATATCTAAGATACGATAAAGTTTACTTTAAAAATATTAATAACAATTTTCTAACTCGAAGATTTGATTATAAAACTGGATAATATTAATTCATGTGTTAATTCTAGATTTCATTTTATGCATAGTGATTAAATTTTATTTGTTATAAATAATAACAAGAAAGGAATTCTTATGAAATGAATTTTTTCCAATAAAACATATAAAACTACTTAAAAGTGAGAATTTTCACATTAAGAAAGACGGGAGAAATTGATGTACTTAAGCATTAGTGTATAGAAATAATGGATTGGCACTTGGAGATCGGTCGGGATAAGAAAATAATGGAGGTGAGTCTGTACCTTTTAATTGCAGATTTAAAAATATTTATATATAAATTCTTGTTGAGTGAGGTACTCATTTTAGAACATGTTGTACAGATTTTTACGTTTAAAGAAGAAGAGACGTTTTAAACTACGATACTACAAGAAAAAAATTTCTCTTACGTGTATTTTTTTGTGTGTTTCAGTTTTAAAATGTGGCGTGTGGTTGATTTGTTGTTAACACCAGTAAAGAAAAAAGAAACGGGAAATCTTGACTCGCGGAGTTTTCAATAGTACAAAATCCCTCACGTTATATATATGCAAAATTTTTTTCCTTAAGAAAATAAACGAAAATTACATAACGTCACAATATATTTTTATTCAAATGCTATAATGTGGATTTTCTTTAACACGTAACGTATATAGCCTTAATTATGTATATGATAGGTATGGTGGAGAGTATCGTGTGGTCTGAGAGGCGATTAAAAGTTGTATCTCTTATTTGTCGTGAGTTTATGTTCATTTGGTGGTGTCACGTAACGTAATACGTTTGATCGTATAAAAATGTAAAATCATATATTTTCGATGGCCTTTGATATGTATGAATTTCGGTATTTCTCTCTGAACATAAAGTAATAAATACTTCGGTGAACTTTGTGTTATTATCTTATGAAGTTGAAGGCGGTGTAGTTTTGAGATTATAAAAATACTGTGGGATGTATCCTTTATTGAGACGTAGGGATTTTCAAACTATAAATCCACCTAATACGTTAGATTTCAAAATTAATAGAATGTAATAACGAGTATGGGATAAACTTAAGTATATTATTTTATTTTATAAAAGTAACTATGGTTGATGTTTTCATTCAGCTAAAAAAGTGGAGAAAACCTTGTGAGCCTTAAATAATTTTACTTGGAGTTATTATTTCGACGTAGAGAGTTTTAACTAAAAAATATATAACTTTTATTGTTCTGCTACTTGCTTGTAAGTACAACTCTTTTGCTCAAAAACAATATGGAAAATTATATAGAGGGTGTGAGAGTAGTCCGTGTGGTTTTTTGGTTATTAAAAGAAACTCCAGTAAAATCTTATAGGCGTAGTAGTGAATTTTCTTAGCGACAAATTACAATTCTTTGCGTTTCAAAAAGTAAATAAATTCTTAGATACATTAAATGAGGATAAACAAAACAATAAGAAACATTTTGTTTTGTAGTAGAGCTCAATTATTATTTGATTGGTTCTGCCAAATATATAGTAGAAAAAACGCGTCTGGAAGGCGAGCTTAAAAATATTATTGTGATAGGTATTTATATGTGACAACACTAGAGATTTCTAAAAATGTCGAGTGTATGTTACTGGTGTCCGTAAATGTATGTTGAAAGTGAAGAATAAGAGGTGTTATCTTTTTTCTATAGTGGTAGTGTCGGAATGAAAGAAGACAATAAATGGAGTACAGTATAAAACTTAACTGTGTGTATATATATTGTGTAGAGTGTAAATAATGCTGTAAAGCTGAGGACAATAGTAAAGTAGTATAAAATATGAAAAAGAATCATTCTTCTCAGGGCTATTTTAACAAACGTCAGAGCGGTCAACCGCTCGAGGAGAGTGTGGGTACGATATTTGGTAGTAGAAGGGTTTTGAAGTGGCAAGTATTCTGGTTTATGTTGCAAATCCGTACTTTCTAGAAGAATATGTGTATGAGTCTGTGTAGATTGATGTGATTTTACATTTCGTAGGTAACATAGTTGGGTTTTCTTTCGGTGACGTTTCTATGAATAAAATATTAGTTTCGTATTCGGATAAAAATTTCGTATGTGAGATAACATGTGGGGGGTTGTTTGGTAGTCGGAAGGGCCATTCGAACGTGTAATATGATATATCTTCACAAGAGATAAATGAGACTTTTTCTGTTCTATGTCCCATCTCCCACGGAATATAAAATTTGAATGATAGACTTACGTGGTTCTAGTTTCAGAGTTATGATCGTTATTAATATGGACGAGGAGTTGATTGTTTGCTGGTGTGTTTGTGGTTTTATGTGTTAATAACACATAGAGTGAGGTTGTGTCTCAAACTATTTACAAATTTTTCTTCTTCTTATACAAACCCTACACACGCTTGAAAGATATAATCTCATTATTTTGCTCAACTAAAGGAGCGGAGATGAGCGAGAGAAACTTACGCATAATTTTTATTCGAAGCTATATCCGCGGGTCGTGGAAATTGGTCGTGTTCGCAGGTGTTGTTTGGATGTTGTTTTAAACAGATGGTGGATGATTAAAAGTGTAATATTTGGAATTGTGACCCTTGCGGACAAGAAACGTAGTTTTGTGTTTGTCCGTCTATTTGCCTTGATTTGGAAGAATCTTGTATTGTGATGTCCCCTTTCACTTCCATACATCCATTCTGTTTTACTCTAAATTTTTTCAGTTGGACTTTCCGAGAAATCTTCCCTCTTGTAAAATGTTACAAACAATTTTTTATCTTCCTTCAATATTGGGCACAATTACAAACCTGGTTCGGTTTGACAAAATTGGGGCAAGGAAGATATAAATTCTTTTATGAATTTTAAAAGCCTCTCCCTCCCCTAAAATGCTGGCATATTAAATCAATCCCCAAAAATGGTATAGTGGCATTATATACTATACTGGATCTAAAAAGTTGGGAGAGTAAAACACATATGCGAAGCGTAAAATTTTACTGGTTCTTTGATTGGGTCCGTCGAAACTGTAAGAGGTATATACTGGTTTAGAAAGAGAAGATTATCTGACTTTTTTTCCAAGATATTAGAATAATAAAACTATAATCAGCTTGCTTTTATTTTTTGAGTATAAACTGTGGCTTGTTATATGGTTTTTAATTAAAAAAAAAATACATAAATAAGAAGAGAGTCTTACCAGGATTTTCAAAACGAGAGCATCCTAAACGTGAGATTAGAATTTCACTAAATTACCAGAAAAACGAAAAACTGTACGCAAATTTTTATTAAGACTAATGGTGATCTTTTCTTCTCAGCAGTTCCCAGCTAACAAAGAGGTAAAACCTCCTCTTATGCTAGCTAAAATTTCAATATCTCGTGTTTCTCAATAGAATGACGTATAGTTTCTGAGCGTGAGAGAGAGAAAAATATAATCACACTATAAGGAGCGTTTTTCCTTCTACGAGTAATAAGGAAAAAACTTTTACTAGTGACATTAATTTTTATTTAACGATAACAACTAAAAAGTATATTTTGATACGCGGGGATCGTTAGAGTATATGTCTGTTAAAACATTAAGAAACTCAATCTTACCACATTCCGTGTTTTTTAAAAATTTAATACATTCTACAACTTGTTTCTTCAAGGGTCAGAATTGTCAACATACATTATTTCTACAGAGTTTCCCATAGGGCTGAGTTTCATTAATTTCTGATGCTAGTTGCGTATGGTTTTTTTCTTATTTTACCGGCTGACTCTAAAAAAGGCTAATTACCTTTCAAATGCTTAAAGTTGTGCCGTTAAAAACATTATTAACATGGTCTCTAACTTGAGCAAGGAACTATAGAAAAAAGTTTATTAATTTGGTTGAATAAAAATCCAATTTTTACTCTTACCGACATTGACAAAGCAAAGTAAAAAAAACCTTCCGCCATTTTGTACCTGTGTAAAAATTAACTGTGTTTTATATTTGCACGTAAAGACTGTGGTTTCTTGTTTGCCAAAAAAAAGAATAAGAATCTTACGTTGAATTTTAAATAAATAACAAACACAAGCGTATAAGTATAAATTATACTTTGATATAAGACAAGTGATGGCTGTCGAAATATTAGGGACGATTTATCTACAGTATTATATGTTGTTATAGTGAGTTGTTCTTTAACTTATGAAATACACTCTCTCGATGTGTTGTGGTGTGGTCGTGAGAGGAGAGTGTTGTCTCGTCTCCCTTTACACGTAAAAATATACAAGAGAGAAAACCCTCGCTCACAAAATAGTTTGTATGGGTCTGAGTGTGTTAATTAGGTGATGTCATAGGGTGGTGGAAATGTGTAATAGTATGGTGTAGTGGGAAGGGGAGGAGTCAGAAAATTTTAATGTTAGTTAATATTATTAAAAAATGCATATAACTTTTATTTGGTTCGTTTGATTGGGGCGTTTGTTTGCAATGGGGTTGTGATGTAAGGTACGTGACATGGTTAGGAAAGTTAGATATGATCGGTAGTGTGTACATTATTGTTGATTATTTTATTTGTCCGGGTATTGTGATGTTATTGCTGTCTCAAAAAGAACAAGCTGAAAATTATCTTAAGCGCTGAATCGGAAAAAATAAAACTGTTAGAATTGTCTTACTGAGATTGTGGGTTTAAAAAGCAAACCCTAGCGTGAGACTATTTCTATCAAGAATAACGATTTGAGATAGAAACTTGTGTCGTAATATTTTTAAATTTATATATAGGGCTATTTTCACTATATATAAAATATTTTCTTACTCTAAAAAAAGGATAAAGTCGTTCGGTGTAAAAAATTTTGTTATAGTGTGTATCAGTTTTGCCGGGAAGTATACGTGGTGGTATGGGGGGTGGACTGGTGGTTTGTATAGGGTTTATATTGTTGGTATTTGACGGTATAAGAGGTGAGATGAGAGTGTAGATTTTATCTTATTGTTGTTGTTTAGTGAAACTCGCATGTGACTGTGTATGCTCTGAGTAGTATGTAGTTATTATAAGATAGTGAAGAGAATATTGATAAGGAACATAGTAACTTAGGTTAAATATCAAATTTTGTGTATGTATTTGAGTATAATAGCGTGTTAGGTGTGGTTTTTGTTAAAAAAAGGTGAAGGCTAGTAATCTGTGGTTAGCTGGATTTGTAAAACGAAATGCTGACTATGTTGAGAGGTATGAGGAAATGGTGTTCGTTCTTTAGTCAAGGTAATAGGAGCGATAGATTGGATTGTGTCAAAACTGGTTGTCCTGTGGTAAGTATTTTTTAATTTGGTGCTCGGAAATCCTGATAGGTTGTGTGGGGGATTTTTTCTTACTCTGCTATGGTTGTAGGAATAAGGGGAAAGTGGTATTGTCGTCTTGTATGTTTTAGTTATTTGATTTCAATTGTGGTTGGGTTGGGTTTTGCATTGTGTGTGTGTGTGTTCGTTGGTTTTTGCATGTGTGTTGTGTGGGGTGTTTTGGTCTGGAGACGTTTAAAAGTTTACTGTGGTGTTGTGGGTTGGCGGTGTGTTTAAAAGTAAAAATCGACTTTGTTTATATAAGCGATGGGTGCCGGCGGCGGCACAGCCAGGTAAAAATTAACGTTACGGTGGAACAGGGTGCTGCTTTTAATATTTCGAGAGGTGAGAGCCTTGTTGGGGTGCGGGTGTGTGTTTAGAATAGAGAAGATAAAAATGAAACAAGATACATTTCAGATACAAGTATTGCAATAAAACACAAACATCCCTAATCGATTCTTTTAGTAAATTTTCCCTCTCTACTTATCCAGAAGAAAACCGAAAGAAATATTTACGGTTTCATCAAAATTTAGTGCGAGAATGCAAGATTTGTGTGCGATTTATCTTGTACACCTAAAATATACGGAAAAACCCCTCAGCGCTGTAATATTATCGTTATTATGACGTTCTGCCTTAGAGGGGTTGAAGTTTTAAAATATGAAAATTGATAGCGTAAAGAGATTTTATCTAAATAAATCCTTTTGCAAAGCTATAATAATTATAACTTGTATCATAAAATTAGGTATAATAATCGGTGTGTTGCTATGCTAGCACATTGTTGTGTGTGTTTATTTGAGTGTCAGTGCTAAAAGTAGAGTAGTAGTTATGTTTGATATTAATTTACTCTAAAAGTATGAGAGTTGTTTGGAATCGCACACATTGGAGTTCCTCTCCAACTATTTATGGGATCTGTTAAAGAATGAAGTGACCCTTATGACAATTAACGAGACTTGAGAATTTCCACCATTAACTTAGAGATAAAATCTATATGCTAATACACTATGATTTATTTTTATTGATTTACAGAAATAAAGCTCACAATCAGCTAGAATTTCACAATTCTTCCGTTATGAGGGTCCTGGTTTATAAAAAAAAATTTGACTCTCTCGTAGCATGACGCTCGTTGGGTAATACGGTATAGAGATATGAGAAAAATTTGGTTCAAACACAAATAGCTTTTGTTGTGCTCTATGTAGTACTTTTATATACCTTGTTTAAGAGATCGTTTGTTACTCTATATAATAAGAGATGTCTTACTGTTTTTGCAATCGACCTTAGGAGAAACGTAGTATGTGACAAGGTGTTGGTTGTTGGAGTGTTGTGAGTGGTATGGGCCTCTGGTTTTGTGCGTGTGTATATGTTTTGGACTGAGTGAAGATAGACACAATCATGAAGAGAGGTTTTAAAAAACACAAGAGACGCTAAAGTGGCGGAGAGAGTATATATCGTGAGAATAAAGGATAATAGAAAAAATTATTAGCGTATCGTAAATAACTGGAATGACCGAAGGATTATTATGTTCTCTTATGAGGCTTAGGTGGGTTGGTGTATTATGACTAGGGGTACAGTTGCACCAGAGAGAAGATAGAAAAAAACCTTTCGGTTGCTGATAAAAAGTTTTGTTTTAATTTCGTACAAGGTACTCTCTATAAATATATTGTTTTGGTGGGTCTGGTGTGTTTGTTGTGTTGTGGGTTTTTGGTGTTGTGGGTGTTGTGTGGGTTGGTGTAGTGTGGGTTGGTGAGATAATAGGGTATTTTATCATTGGTATGTGTCGACGCGTTTGTTTTATGCGACAGTATATAGTATTATACTCAAAGAAAAGATATCTACTTGATTTTTTCCACATCGAAGCATTAGGAAAGAGACCACTAATAAACTGTATCCATGTTAGTCACCAGTTCAGTTTTGTTATACTGTTGATGGTGGACACTTGTGTTTTTGACGCGTGTTAAATAGTAAAATGAACAAATCTTACGGGATTATTTTATATAGACATAGACATAACATACCTCTTACTGAGATGATTTCATTATTGACTACTGCGTGGATAAACGGTGAAAAAATACGATATTACGACTAATAGTTTGTTTTTATTCGAGTGGATACTTGTTGTACTGTGGGTGGATTTGTTCTTGTGTGTGTTGTTGTGGTGGTGCGCATAGTAAATGGAGATGTGAGGAGATCATTGGTTCGAGATTCTAGTATTCGTAAGAGTGATGTTCTACGTGGGTGGTGGTATTGGGGAAGAGTTTCAAAATGTCGACGGTTAAATTAATAAGGTAAATGAGATGTTTATTATATCTAAAGATAGATGTTAGGTAATGTCACTTGTTCTCGGGCTAGATTTGGTTTTAACGAACATAGCTTGATGTGGGTGTCTGTAGAGAGTTAGAAGGAGACTTTTATATACGAGTAAGATAGAAAGTTGAATGTTTGAGTTATATTATGTGAGGTTATGTAGGAGCATTTATGGTGGTATTAGCGTGTTGATCAGGTCTAAGAAATTAATAGAAAAAAATACAAATCTTACCCAAACTTCTAGACTGATATGAAAACACGAACTCGAGATCAAATATGTTATGAATTATTAGTATATTTTTAATAGGAAAGATAACACGAAAACACTACACACTGACACGTGTTATGAGTTTTTATGCGTTAATTTTCTCGATCATTAATATGTGTAATAACGACCCTATTGTATTGAAAATAATAGTCAATTTTTATGATATAAGGCAATTTTGTATCTAATTTATATTGTTGAAAATTTTTGTAGCTCTTAAAAGATTGATTCACTTTTTTTCTTCCATTATGTTGTATTCTACACTCTGATTATTGGAGTTGTAAGTGTTGATGTCTGGAAATGAATTAAGCTTTACGTTGTTGTTATTTGGTGTGTTGATATTATGATGTAGATTATTTTATTATAGAATTAAGTTTTATATGTTGACCATGGATATGTATATAATAGCGCTCTTTGTGTGTTATAATTAGCTCTCAATCTCATTACTCAGTGATGCTCCTAAATCTTATTCTGTTAAGAGTTGCCAATCTTGCCAAGTGTCAAAATGTGATAGGTAATTAGTTCTATATCTTGGCCTAGGCTAGGTTTATATTGGGTGAGGTTAGTGATTTTGTGTTCTGTTTACTATTTGACCAATTGTTGCATTGTGATGCTTCCTAAATCTTGTTGATTTAAGTTCACTCGATTAAAATTTTTATTTGTAATTCAATATTAAGCTATTAAATGTTTTGTGTTGGGGTGGTCCGTATAGTGATTGTGTGTAATTTATAATTTGAGGTTTTGTTTTAAATGTGTACAATATAGAGGAATAGTGGGAATGCTTATTTTTTAATGGTGGTGTTGGTGAGGGAGTGTTGAGTCTGTTTGGTTCTCTATATGTTTTGTGATGTTATGTTTTGTGTTGTTGTTAGTTATGTATATAAGGTGGGTTATTTGTGTGTGTGTTGGGCGGTGAAGTTGTTTGCTCTTTTGGCATTTGGTACCTATCATATGAGCTATGGGTTGTTTTGGTTTGTGGCGATTGTTTTTCTGTGTGTTGTGCGTGGAGTTGTGAGCGTTGAGTGGTTGTGTTCTCAGGATATGACGTGATGTTGAAGTAAGGGTATTGTAGTGGTTGTTATTGGTATTGATTGTTGAAGATGTGTCTAGAGGTGTGTGTATATATTTGGTGTGGTTTCTTGAGTGGGGGGTGGTGTTGTGTTTTATGGGGGTGGTTTCTGTATGTTTTTTTATGATATTGGCCTCTCACATGTTAGTGGTGGAGAATGATTTAGATATGGTAGATAATGGGGTGATCGGGTATGTTGTGTTAGTTTGTTTGTAATATTCGAGGGCTCTATATGGGTTCCTGTGTGTGGGTAGTTTCTCTTGAAATTTTGTTGATTTACAATAAATATCTTCAAATATTGACATGATGACAATTACACCTTGTGACGGTTGTTAGGACCAGTGTTGGCTTCGTTGTGTAAAATTTAATGTGAGATTCTTGTGTGGTGGTCTGAGATAGTTAGAGATTTTTGCTATTTGTGAGATTGTCTTTGTAATAGTAGTGTGTTGGCTGGATTTTTGTGGTATAAGTGTGTGAGGTTGATAGGTCTTTTGGGTGTTGTTGTTTGGTTTTGTAGTGCGCGTGTAGGTTGTAGTTGGTATAGTTCTAGTAGCTGTTTTGGATGCTGTGTTTAGAGGGTGGTAGTGTAGTGATTATAGATTGAGTTGATGGGGTTTGTGTATTTGTGGTAGTTTATAAAGAATGGTAATTTACTTTTTTACTAATTTGTCGGTTTTTTATAAATTACGTATATGTATTGCTTTTCAATAATAGTGAGTGGCAGCAGATAATGGTCTACTAATTACATGTGATTTATTTGCTATGTGTGGGATGGGATTGATATTATGTTTTATTTGGGTGACGTGTTGTTGGTCATGCGTATCATCCATTTAAGACGTGTTCATTTGTACTTTGGCATCTAAAGATTTAAATGTGATAGTTTGTCGCTGTCTCTCTTCTTTGTGTGAGTTTGTTTTATAGTTCCGTTCAAAAAATACAGATAACTTTTGTGGGTAATTTTATTGTGAGTCTTGTAAGATAGTTAAGAATAGTGCTGTTGTTTTGGTCGTGTCCAGAACGTCGATATTGAAAGTCTTCTATGATATTGTCTTAGTTCGTAAAGGATAAGGACACAGGGTGTTAGTGAGTGGAGGTAGAAATTTATATTTTGGATTGTGAAAAGCTAAAAATTTTTTTGTGTAACATGGTTATGTTACAATGCTGCTTATTGTTTTTTTTAGTTATAAGTTTGGATAGATAATTTTATAGTATTATGTGAGGCGTGAGGATAGTAAGTAGGATTAGTAGATTTTAATTGTTGAGTATCATATTCCTATATAATAACAATATAGTCACCTAAATCTCTTCTATTATTTTAAAGATGAATTATTGGGTGTTTATTTGGTTGGCTGGTACCGGTTCTATGTTGCTCGACAGAATCATAGAATGTGTGCTGTAAAAGGATATGCTCACTAAGAACTATTAGATGAATCACTTTTTTGCTGGTGTGGTGAATGAATGTGATGATTGGTTAGTTTCTTTATGCTCCGTCAGCTAAATTGAGAAGGGAAGAGCAACGTTGCGATTCAAGACACTCAGTTGTAAGCAATTTTTACTTGAGAGAAACCACTAAAATCACAGCAACAAACATAAGTCACCTCAAATTGAGTCTCAATTAATCACCATTACAATTTATAACAAATAATGACTAATAAAAAGTAAGTCCTAAGCAGTAAATGGACATACTATTAACTTGCAATTTACTAAATGTATAACCTCATTAATCATTCAGAATTAAATTAAAGGAATTAAATTAATAATCAACTACGAATCCACAGAAATTGTCATGTTAATTTATGTAGTCTCTTACAATAAATAATCCCAAACTGTTCCTTCATTTCATTCTATATATATATATATTATAAGACATTTTTTATGGTTGTTGTTGTTTTGGTTGGTTGTGTTAGATTGATATTTGAGTCGATGAAAGTAAATTACGTGGCTCGTAGTTGTTAAAAAGTAGTATGGGTTGTGATTGTGTGCCATAGTGGGTTTGGGCTACAGTTTTGCATAAGAGGGAGGGAGTCAAAAGGGATAGTTGGAGTGATGGGTGGGGGTTGAGGGTTTTTGGTTGTGTGCATGGTGTCGTTGTAAGATTATCTAGATTGGTGATATATCTCAAGGGTATAATAATTTTTATATAAATATTATCAAGTTTGGCAAGATTAAATGTTAAGATTCGTATTTGATGTGGCGTTGTTTTGTGAACCTTGTGTTTGTTGGTGTGAGTGGTTATATATTTGGATGTTGATGACTCTCTAGGTGTATAAAGGTTTGATCACTGTAATATATAATATAATATCGCGTCAGGAGGACATAAATAAAATATGGGAGAATTATAATATAGTATGTATAAAGTGATGCTTCGGTGAGTGTTTGTGCGAGTGATTGTCGATGTCGTAGGGTATAACTGTAGTGTTAAAAGTAGAAGCTAGTAAGTTGAATATGGTAAATGATTAGTTTCAAAGAAAAATTATCACCTTTTTTTTATTTATAATTATATATAAAAATAAAAACATATAAATCAATATTTTTAAGTATTTTTAATTTTTAATTTAAACATATTCTACAAGTGCTAAAGGGCCAAATAATGTTATGGGGGAGCCAAACATGTGTATAAGGTAAAGCCAAAGGCTAATGTAAGTGTAAAGGGGTTGTTGTTAATAAAATTTGTATTTAAAAATCTACACTCTATCAATATATATAGTTATTAGACGAATTAAGTAAATGTTTAGGTAAAGGTGGTATAGACCACTTTAAAATATTTATGATATAAAAGATGTTGATGTTTTGTATGTTATTATGCAATATAGCACCATATATAAGTTAGGTTAAATATATAAGTAAAGAAGCATAATGTATAGGGTTTTAAAGTGTTTTATCGCATCCCTATAGATTCTTATAAATTTAAGCAATTATATAAATAAATCATTATTTATAGGGCCTAGATACCAAAGAGAAATTACTATTTAAGCAAGGCATACCACATAAGTCGAATGATAAGTGTATTGAAAAATGGTATATATTTACTAACATTTTAAGTCATATATAATATATAGAACTTAAAATTTCCCTTAAAGCTCTAGAAATACTATGTGTAATTAACTAATCTATAAAATCTAATGGTCGAATTAAAGTGCGTTAGTAATATTATGGCTGTGTTTGGGTTAGTAACTAGTTTGTGTGAGTCCCACATTTCTTATATTGTTGGTAGGGTGTATGGTTTAGATCAGATAAGCAGTAATATATGGATGCGTTCGGAGTTATGCAGTATCTATGTAGTGAGGATTTAGGTGGTTTTATTGTTCTTGATGTATTAGTGTTACGGGGTTCGTCGTGTGATGGATGGTGAGTCGTTTGATTTATTGTTGGAGGTGTTGGGTTGGTGTGTGTGGTTGGTGTGCTTGGTGTGTGTGGGTTGTGTTTGGTGTGAGTGTTGTTGTGTCGTTAATGTGTGCGATCTGGCATGGAATGGTTGGTGCTGGATAGGTGTAGTTCATTGGTTTGCGATATGTGCGTGATCGTTTGTGGAGCATGGTTGTGGATAATCTTGGGTTTGTTGGTACTAAGGATGTGTTAGCCTTTGTGTGTGCTTTTGGGGTAGCTGTGTGTTGCGGTGATGTTGGCCCGTTATTGGATTCAAGTTGTATTTTCGGTGGGGTTGTGGGGGATAGATGGTATTTGGTGGTGAGCTGATTATTTTTCCATAGCTATAGTACCTGCCATGCTGTATGAAGGGTAAATATGTTAGAGTGCATAATTTGGGGAATTGTAATAGGGTGGGTTTGTAGAGTACTATGTATGATCAGCTGTTCTTAAAAGTGTATAGTCAGGTAAGTATTTTGCGAATGACAATTCGGTCTATGTAATGTGTATATATTGTTCAAATGTGTGCGTGTGAGTGAGTTTTCTGGTAAGGCTTTTGTGTGTCACAAGGTTGGTACTATTTTTTTGTATTTGTGTGAGAATACTCAAAAACATAGTGAATCGCTCAATAGATTGAATGAAGAAGAGGTCGTGCACACGACGCGCTCTACGATTTGTGTTGGTCTCTTTGTGATTTCCAAAATTTGTTCTTCCTGGTAGATATGCGAATGGTGGGTGATGTGTGTTTTATATATTTTTAAGTATATTTGAAATTAATGGCAATGTTTTGTTTTTTGTATGGTTTATGGTTGTGTTAGTTTTATTATTAAGGTATAATTACTTTGTTGTGTGGTTGTTTTTGTTGGGTTGTTGTTGATGTTGATAATGTTATTAATTTTACTAAACAAGAGTTATTTTAATGTAGCTTCATATAACTGCTATATTTGTGTATAAGAAGCTGATTTTCCTGTGCGAAGCAAATAGTTAGAGCGTATTACAATTAAAGGATATAGGTAGTCCGAATTCTCAATAAAAAAACAATAACATGTCATTAATAGGAGTGTAAAAGGGTGAATCTTCTCGTTTAGAGAGTATAGCGAGTGGAGTGTGGTATCTAATCTTCAGCAGTATTTCATATAAATGAATAGGAAATAAGTCCCATTTTTTGTGAGGAGAGTGGTGAACTTTATTATTTATTATATTTAGACGTACGGTTATTTAGATCCAATAATAAATCTAGTTATATATATTATAAAACTTTGCTAGTAATCCGGAGCAAAGGAAATCTGTAGACAGGCTCCGTAGTGGACTTTAGGTCATAAGCAAGGTCGTTGTTGTTATACCTTCATTATATTTTGAGAGTGAGAAGAGAAGTATCTAATTAAGTTAACTAATAAATGATTAATGAGTGAGATTAATATTTAATCAGTCAAATTTATCTCATGAAGGTGAGGAGGAGTAAACAAATATCTCAAGTGAGCCTATTACTATATTATATTTTGTTTTTCAGGTGGGTTGTGCAATTGGAGAGATCTCTCTGTAGAGATTAAGTTCATACTGCCTTCCACGCGAGTATTAAATCATAAAGCAAAACATAGGTGGGTGTTAGATCATAATGTATTCACGAGGCAGCCTCCTTATCAGTGGAGTCATAGTTTTCAGCTGTTTGCATTTCTATTAGGCTACATCTCCAGATTACTTATCACACACTCATTGCATATACAAGTGTGTCTATTCTAGTGTTTGTATAAATTAAAAAAACACCAAATGTGAGCGTTGATCCGGCGCCTGCTAACTTTTACACAACGTATTATATACGATTAGACAAAAAACTGGATAGATGATACATGACACTAAACCTATTTCTGCTATATCTATTCACCTTGGGGCGCATCCCAATAAAATCCATGAATAACCCAAATACTCCATCTACTCTGAAATTGAGGTGAGATGTGCTCTTTTGGTGACTACTCTTCTTGTCTTAATTACACTAAAAAAAAAGAGGTTCAAATACAACAAAGAGACGGTTCTTCTATGGTCTAAGATTACATTTAGAGAGTCTGAGGGGGCCTATTCTACATATGAGCCTCTAAAGAATAAAAGGGTAGGAGACCAAAGAGTCTTTTTAAAGGCGCTACATTATGAGCAAAAAATACCCAATATGTTTAACTTAACTAGAATAAATTCTTTGTCTTCATAATCTGCTCTGATGAGAGAGAGAGTCAGCGAAATTCTGTCTTTCTAAATCTTATAGTTTATAACGCTAATTCAAAACATACTGAGGTGGGGTGTTACGCTCAAGGACTTACATAAATTCATTAAGACCCGCTCTCTACAAATATATATTTATAATCTATTATTTGCTCTATAATAAAATATATCTATTTTTTAATATTCCTTCAATTTCTCCAAAGAACTTTTAATATCCTTTTTTTTTATATTCTAAATAATTTTAAATTTTTATTCATTATTTTATATAAAAGAGGTGACTAACGATAGTTTCTTCTAATCTATAATGCTGACATATTGCTCCTGTGACTTTCCTCTAGGAACCACTTTGCTTTTTAAAATATTCTCGTTTCACTAATCTCAATGAGTGAGGAGTTCCAATAAAGTAAACATGCGGAGTAAACATTGGCATTACTTTCCATATCAGCCCTATAGTAGATAAATATAAAAGCAAAGAACTAAGTAGATGTTTAATTATTGCAAAAAGGAGAGAGTACGAACTCGTGGTACTACAAATTCAATAAACGTATAAAAACAACATAATTTTTACAGATTTACAATTATGATCCAAGGTAATAATTCAAGATTGAGATTAGTAATCAAGGAAAAATTCTGTATTCAACAAATATGTTTTATAATGAAGTTATAAATTAAATAGCATTTAGAGTCATTTAATAAAATAATTAGGATAGACGTCCTCAAGTTATATAAAACATCTTGGAAAGTTATATTGAGAGTAATTTAAACCATTGAATGTAAATATTTACTCGATATGTACTATCATATATAACATAATATTACAAGTCAGTTAAAGGAACTGCCTCTAATATATAATAAATACTACAAATTAATTAAAGGAAATTCTAGCCTAACTAGTTTATAATTTTCTTCAAACAAATAAAAACAAATTATAACTAAATCGGATACATTATTTAATTTTAAAATTCAAATTATAGCTTTTAAAGGTTTATGAATTCAAATTAACATTCGTTATAAAAGGATAATAAATAAATTAGAGAGGCTTAACAATTTTTAGTATTAGAATAAAGGTATTAATATTATTACGCTAGTTACTAGTTACTTGAAATCCCCATTACATATTAGATAGCATAGGCCAATACAGCTATCCTTCCCGTCGCGAATTACTGTACAATAGAATGAAGTAAATGTAGTATAATGCGCAATTATAAAGCCTGACGAGAAGTGTTAGAGTTAAACAGAAAGATGAAGGGAAATAACGAATAGTAGTATCCTATGATTCACGGCTACTATAGAATAGAACAGAATGAATAAGTCAAGAGTGGGGTAAGGGCAACCAGCTTTGTGAAAATAGAGAGCCCTTTTAACATAGTTTTCTTTATTATACTATTCTTCTTTCTTTAAATAAGGGTGCAAACTTGGGCAATTACCTTCCGCTAAACCTGAACTCTTAAATTATTCAGAGATAATATACTGAACACGGAGAATACTCTAGATCTAATACTTTTTTTGTCCAGCCTAGGTTATGCATCACATGTATTTATAGTAGTGAGGATATAAACCCTCAACCAATATATGCAAATAGCGAAAGACATTCAAGGATTCGTATATAGATGTTGCTTAACATTGTAATCACTCTCAATCGCACATGTGCTTGACACCCCTTATACATAGTGCCTTATTTTTTTTTGTGTATTTCGTTTTTAAGTTTCAAAACAAACTTTTGTATATTTAAAATTTAAAACCATTTTTCAACTGAAGAAAGTCTCTAATCTTAGTGAAAAAACACAGAGAGAAGAAATAAGTCTTAATTTTTGTAACTATTTTATAAAATTCCCTTAGTTTTATTAAAAAGCAATTAATAGGCAAAAAAAACTAGATGTAAGTTTCTTAAGCTATACAGCAGAATAGACAATTTTCTATACGTAGTAAAAGCGTGTGGTTTTTTTTTATAAAAAGAAATATTTTACTGGGATATTTATTAATATCAAATCGCGTTATCGTGAGAATTATCACCATATAATTTAATGAAAAATACGTGAAAAACTTATACGTAATATATATATTTATTAAGAAATATTATTTATTTCCACGTATATTAAAAACCATATCTAATGTTGTTTATTAACTATTTTAAAATGAACTTGGGTCTTTTTAAAAAAAAAATGACTTCTAAAATTTCGAAGCTTGAATTCTTGTTTTTAAAATGAAAATTAATATTAATCATGAACCCTAAAGAAATCTCTACACTCAAATAATATTATTGTCTAACAGTTGCTTGTGATCAGAAGGAAATAAGATTGAAAATTTAGAGTAACTGAATTAATACGTGAGTAGTTGTATAATAGCTCCTCGATCCCTGTGAGTAGCATATACGCTTAATTTATATATATTAAACTGTATGAATTATTCAATTTATATATCTTAATTATTAACATTTAAAGTTTTTAACTTTAGAGCCTTAAGAATTTTTTGTGTATTTTTTAAAACCCTGAGTATAAAAAAACTGACGTCTTAATGAAAAAAACTTATGTTAAGGTCTCCTTTTCCAAGCTTAGGTCCTAACTCCCTATATTTTATTACAAAGAATTAATTAATTGCTCTTATCCTTAGGTTTCTAATTCTATCTTTCTGTTTTATTCTAACACTTCTTTAGTCTACCTATATAAACCTTTATACCTTAACTTATAAGTTTTTGAAACCTAAGTAACTCAGGATAGCATTTACTATATGTGGGCCTAAACTAAAGTAACCTAGCCAACTACTTATACATTACCTTATAAAAAGTACCTTATATATATACACTTTAACTAAGGCGTCCTCTACAAAGTTTACTTTATTTATTTTATAATTTACTACTTTATAAACTAATTAATACTTATTATATATAATTAGCTTTTACATTTTAATTTTTGTTTAACACTTTAATGATCACATGCTAATGAATTTGAATATTTTTTAAATAGGCGATCCTTCTTTACAGGAGGAATTTGTAGCAGTTTTTTATACATACAATATATTACAGAAGCAATGATTTCAGAATTTTAAATTCATTGGTCAAATAAATTATCTTCCCAATAATGATTTTATTCGATGCATAATGTGGATTTATTTCTCTTAGTAACGCTAAAAAAATGAGAAAAACCCTTCAGCTCAGTAAAATTTATCTGAGAGGTTAATTCGAATTCAGTAATGTTTTAACTTATAAAAAAAATCACGTTTTTCAGTATAAAACATAATAGAATAAAAATTTTTACAGTCATAAACAATTTAGTGAATTATTTGTGAAGTTGAGGGTGCATTTTTTATGCTTTTATTTTGTTAAATTATAATAAAAAACAATCTATCACAACACCACAAAATACAAACTTTAGAGGAAAATAATTATTCCTATATAAAGCCGATAGTATATTTTAACTAATAGTTTCATTCATTTGAGCTGTATTATTCCATCTGGGATAACTATACTTACGAGAAACACTAGAAAAAAAGGACAAACACAAACACAAAATATCGGTAAAACAAATTTAAACCTCTCAAAACCCGGTCACAAGCAATCATTCGACACATCACATACCGCATCATCATAACAGTTTTTTAAAAAAAAAAATCAACTTATAATATTCCACTCGCAACGAACAAGTAGACAGGAAATAAAAATAAACTTACAGAAACCATACTGGCGGTACATCAATAAGCACTTAACAGAGAGTGTGCGATTTTGGGATAATGAACAAGAAAACGAAATCTTATTTTCAAAGTATCTTTCTTACATAACACTCACTCCATCACGTCATATACGAGCAAAATATTATTATCACACAATAATATATAAGATAACTATACTACATACAAATAAAATAACATCAGATAAAACTTATACAGATATATTACTTCTAATCGAAGCAAGAGCAGACTTATCTCACTAGCTAAACAAAAGATAGAATAACCATCAGCGAGGATATAATGAGCCGTAAAACTACTATAATTTGTGCAATTTTTGAGTAACGAAATTGTACTGTGACTACGAGTGAGTTCCCCATTTCTAATTAGAGAACATAACCTGATAACCAACCATTACCCATAACCTATACTCTAATCTCTTATAAACATAAATATTAATTTTACACTCTCATTTCATTTTTTTCCCCAGTTTATGTGATCAGGCAACACACTTAGGAGGAGTTCTGGGTTTTAAAAATATCTACGTCACTAGTTCGACATTTGTGTGAGGTTGATTGGTTGTAGCTTAAATAGAGTGTAGTTATTATCGGCGCGAGCGTTATCAAAAAGTAAACAAATATCTCTGTAACTACAAAATTTTACCCTATATAACTAGGAATAATTTTATATAAAAATACAAACCTATACTTAATGTAGTCAGTTATATGAGAATTTTATTTTAAAGTATAAAATAGTAAATTTTGAATTAACGTAATATTTATATATTTATTTAACAAAACTAATTATAACCTGTGATTTTTATTCTATTTACTTAAACATAATATATATAAAATATAAGTGAGAAAAGCCTTAGAAATAGTTAAAAATAATTTTATATTTAAGCAATTTTGACACATATGAGAAATTCGTAAACGTATAAATTTTATTAATATACTTATAAAATAATTACTTTGCCTGCTATTCTCTTCGCGCGCGAACTCTGTTTACGAGAATGATGATACGTTGGTCAGGAGAGAGAAATAATTTTTTCCTAAACCATATGGACGTGTGAGGAGTTCTCGAGATTCATTAATCTTATGGTCTGGTATTGGTTCAAATGCCCAGCTTTCGACTACAACACATTATTGCGTGATTAAGTGTGCGGAGTGCGCGCGAGCCTTGGAGAAAGATGTTCGAGGAACTCATGAGAAATGCTGGTTGATTTTGTATAAATATTATAAAAAATCTGTGAGCGAAATGTGCTTCCTATCGAATTATACTCTTAGTGAATATTGGTGGGTGAATTAAGAATTTAGCAATACTCTCTACTTTTGTCACGATAAAACTCGCTCACAAATTAACTATAAACCTATTATAGAAATATCCTCTATAATTAACGTGCATTTATTCAGTCCGCGAAGTGCAGCTCAGTGCGCTGAGAATTTATCTAGATCGACTGCTCAAAATCGGCGATATAAGAGCACCACGCGGAGGAAAACTTTCTCGATCCTTAAGCGAGCAAAAGCGATAACTCGACTATTTTATATATTTTTCACCACTGATCCACAATACCTACGATATCGATAGAGATTTTATCTTTATTTGAGAAATGGCCTTTTTGGGAAATTCAAGACTAACGACAATTTAAGGAAAAATTAACTGAGTGACATTTTGAGTGGTTATTTATGTATAGTGGAGCGTGGTGTGAGGTCTTTTTTGTTAAAAATAGAATAAATACTACTTTAATTACGAATTTTTTAACAAATAACACATGCCTATATAATATATATATAGTATGAGAATTAGGTTAACTCAAGACAATAAAACAGAAAACTCTATTAGGACTTATTTGTTCCAATTTTATTTCAGAGTATATACTTTAGTATAACAGCAAAAATTTATAGTCTAATAAAAAGTAAAATATAATCACTTATATGTGTGTTCGTGCTGTGAAGGTGTTTGTGTGTTGTGTGTGTGGTGTGTGTTTGTGTGTGATGTGTGTGGTAGTGTATGGTTTTGTTAGTCTGTGTGGGTGTGATGTTATAAATATTACGAATAACAGAATAGTGTTTACTCAACATAGCTTCAGTACTTTGTGTGTGAGAATAGTATTTCATTTCGCATAAAAAAATGAACTTGTTTCTTTTTCAAAAATAAAACCAAGAAGCAAAATTCGTAAAAGAATAAATTTATTTTATATCTCTTAAGATGATAAGACATAGGTTAATTACCTCTAGTCTACTGAATAGTCCCTTGAGTGGGCAGATAATTGAGTACTAGACGGGCGTGTGGTTTATTAAAAACAGAAAGAATCTTAGAGAAAACAGGGATTTGAGAGAATAAGATCTTATATAAAACGCTCTTTTATACTGGGTCTGATAAATTATCTAATAAAATGTTTTATAATACATAGACCAAAACCGAAAACTGAAATTTAAAGACTCTCTATATTGATTGATAATTCGGTTTATTACTACCACACACACTTTTACGTATATACTGATAAATGTTTGTAGAGTCTTCTTGTGAGACTATCGAGAAACACAAGAAGGACCGAAGGGTCGGAAACAGATATGTCTCACGCGCCCCCTGTGTACGAGAAAGAACGTGTGGATTTTGATATATTTAACTTTTTTGTGTGGAGGGCGGTGCGAGTAGCCATCGAAACGGTGATGAAAAAATTTTAATGTTTCTCTTACTTCAGTATATATATATATATATACAAGAGCCAACAAGTAATATTTCTCCTCTAACAATGGATGGAGTCAGCGACACACGGGCGGACTGAAGCCGGAAGCCGGAAACCGGAACGCTCTCTCTGGACAGACAAAGTAAGACACATTTTATACTCTTGCCTTTTTCGAGCCTGCAGGCCCTTGAACTTTTTCATAGAGGGATAATATAAAAAGTATTTGAAGACTAATGTTTAAATATTTTATATGCTATTAAAGTGTATTTATTATTATTTAAAACAAAAATAACACACACACTACATAAACACACCCCACAGTATCACTACGTGAGATTATTTATTAATCACATTTATTTATTAATTATATTAATAATATATGAAACAAAAAAAAAACTTACACACGGTAAAATAATTTTTATTTATATTAAGTACATCAGAATTGCAAAATTTTGCAGGGAAAATTATTTCACGAGGAGAAATAACCAAAAAAAAAACATTTTCCTACAGATGTTATTAATTTTAAATTATAGAATTCATCGGTTCCATACGGACTAGTAATCAGAAGAAATCAAATTTTTAAATAGTGATTATTAATTCGCACTGAATATATATTCGAAAATTTATAAACACACGCTTCTGTATAATTCCCGGAAACAGACTAACAAATATAATCCACAGTGGTAATAATCTATACTACTTCCAGTATATTTGAAGCGTAGTATCGTTAGGTCTGATATAAAGGTTTTGTAGCTATGCAAAGTTTCAGTGTCTAAATTGACTTCATAAGCGGTGTAAACATCATTGGGTGATTTCAAAGAATGTCTAGCAGACAGAGCGAGCGTTGGAAGCTGACTTCTGCGCATTCACGAAGAAAGACTAAAGAGAGTAAGAAAAATAAGTTCCCTTTAACATTTTAGATTTTCATTTTCAATATTTTAAAAGTGCCAGCTGAAATAAAAATAATTAGGTTGCTTTACGATTTTAACAGATGCTGGAGTAATTTAAATAATAGCAAAACCCCTATATATATACCACCTGATGAATTTCCTCACTCCACTATTAAAGAGTAAAAAAAAACGAAATAGAAAAATGAGAGTAAAATATTTAATTTATCAAGGTATTGATGGATATTTCTTTATAAACCGTATAAGTACTAATATATATATATAAATATGAGAATAAACATCATTTTATGCTATACCTGCTAAGAACAATTTCATAATTATTCATTATCTGAACTGAGTAAAATAGTGTTATATTAAGATATAAAAATCGTACTATGGACATGACAATTCTTCTAAAACCACGCAGTACAAACCACAGTAAGGGATTAATCGCAATGGAACTAAATATATGCCCTACGTATGACATTATTGTGCCTCTGTGCATCTTTATGAAGTACTGGCACAATTCCGCATCGTCCGCAGTGTTTTTTTGTTACAAAACCGGACATACTCGAATCCATTATCTCAAGAGAGAGATTAGAGGATGTATGAGAGATAAGGTTATCTCTCAAATACCACACATGAATATAAACGTTGAAAACTTAAATTATTTCCAAGTCTATACTTATATATGATGAAGAGAATTTCTAAAAATGATTTGATATGTAATTTAGAATTTCGTATTTCTCTTTTAATTATATATTATATATAATCGAGTGCTAATGTGGATATTTCTTTAACACGTTAAAAAAAGGAAAAATCCATATATGCTATAGTACTGATAAAAATTTTATACTTATGGTTTTCCATTGGATATAACGTGAAATTTTATTTTAATAAATTATCATACTTTACATCGTAATATATATATATATAATTAAGAAAACCTATTACTTATACGTGATCACATTATTGATGTAGGTTATTATTGAAGTGGAGTCATTTGATGTTTTTGTAATAAAAAATAAGTATAACAAAAAAATAGGTGAGTACTATTTATTAAAAAACAAATTATACACATAAATTTATGTAGGTTCATTTCCCCGTTATTCCTAATTTAAAGAAAAACGAAAAAAACACTCGTATATATTATTTTATTCGAGCTAATGTGGGATTTCTTACAGCTCTCAAAAATAAGCAAAAGAAGAGCGCCTGATTTCACGAAATCTCTATAGAAGTATCACAAACTCGTGAGGGCGTGATTCAATGAGCAACGATATAGGAACATCGATATTGTTAACGATAAGCTAATGTTGTATGACGCTTCGTTTTCAGTATCTTCTAAAGAATTTAAGAGAGAGTCACGTTTATATGGATTCCACACCACGTTTACGTTTAGAGTATCAACACAGCGTCGTTATTTATACGCTAATAGCGCTTGGACGATTTTTTGAGGTTATTTCTCTTATCACTTGAGTTGAGATGTATTATGTGCGTGCGTACAATCTGTGTACTCCGAAGGGTTGATAGAGGTAACAAATATGTCTGAACAAATATGGCAACCATGGCCAAGCAGTTCTGAAAGCGAATCTTTTGTACAAGGAATAAATCAAATGGATAAATGTAATGCACCACTCATCTATATATATACTCACTTGGAGCCGGAGAGAGTTACAGGAGAAAGTTTTTTCATATCTCCAATTAGTGGTGCGGGGCCCTAGTGAACCTCCTGAGATATATACTATGGTTCGTTACACTGCGAGCCGTGAGAGTGCTTGCATCTTTCCCACGTGTTTGGTCAGAGCTCTCAACCCGAACATGCCTCACTGTGTCTGATTTGATCACGCACTGAATATTTTCTGAATCAGTTCCTTTCTTGTGTTTGACTGGGTTAATGTACGAAAACACTCTTCACATACAAATGCAACACCAGAGAGGAAACTATATATTCAAGGAGGACGATATCTTTGGAAGTGGTCTTCTGAAGTGCGCTGGAGCGCCTCATGTGGAAGACCACAATGTCATCCATGCCGATTTTTGACTATAGAGCGAACGGAAGCGCGATGTTTGGGTCAGTTGCAAGAGAGTCGCTATCTTTTTCCTTGCGAGAGGCATGGTGTGCGAATCGATGACATAGAGAATCCCAGCACAATGCGCTATAGAGATAACCACTCTCCAGATGTTTATCCCGAGGGTAAATTCGCTCGTTGGTTGATAATTTCCTGTGATCGTCATGAACATGCATGCGGATTGTCCTCGTGTCATATTCTTTCACGAATTTTTTCAAATATTTGTTGGTTCCTCGAATTTAACTCCTGCCTGTTGAGATTTGTTAGGCACCTATAAACTGTGTGAAGCACGCCCTCACTCCGATAACTAAGAAACATGCTGCTATCAAGAAATATGTTACATGATTTGAGAGTCCGCAATAATGCCGACTTTTAGACACCTGTATAATTATCGAAAAAATACGCTCGACACTCACAAAGGTTCGAGCTACAGTACAATATCTCGTCTCTAGTTCTCCATGAGTCGCTCTTGTTTATTCGATTCTTGTGAGGAGTGTATTTCTCATTGGATGCCGTTTGCTCCTCTGCTAAGAGCGCGTCAACCACAAGTGTACCGACACATAAGATTTGAACCCACTCGGCATCGAGCAAATCGGCGCGTGTGCCAAGTACAGCACATCCATTTTCTGTTGGTTCGTATTTACATCTCTGCAAATCTATACAGAGACAAAGAGATATTCTCGCGACGCTATAATACGTTTTTTTCTCTCGTTCTCTACACCACCAATAGCACCGGGGACGAAGGGTCTCAATTATCCCTGGAGAATCAAGTGCTCATCAGAAAGATTCTGCACGCAACATTGGTGGATTCTAGGTAGATGAATTTGCGTGTGTGGAACCCGAGAGGTACACGGCATCGTTGTATCATATGCAGGTTCACAGCTACTATATATTCTGTCTTATTTTTGCGCGATACGTCCAGCCGTCAAGACCGAGAATATACATATCTATATAAAAATAAAAAGTTCCGGCATATAACTCAAAAAGAGTGTATGTGTATTTCCATTTTATGTGAGAGAACTGCCATTATATGTACTGCGCGGATCAAAACACAACAAAGATTTGCGCGAGGACCACGCGTTTGAGAGCACATATAGTCCACAACGAGATGATTTTTTCACTGTATAGAGGTAGAACGTAATAACACACAATTTAAAAGTCTAGCTTGGTCACACCGATTATCTAATATCGTCACAGGTACACACCTCGATACAGAATGTACGTTTGCAGTCGTATATCTAGATCGGATTAGGTAGAAAAAAAAATACAACATTAGAGAGCTAGATAGTATCTTTTTATCACATCATCCCGTCAATCTTATTCAAAATTAGAGTGACAAATAACAACACATGAGGGGTTATTTGATAAAAACGGAGTAAACACAATGTCTGTGCGCTCTGTGAAGTCGTCACTAGCCAACTCAAAATAACAGCGCACACCCAAAAGAGAGCATATTAATTCGTGCGAGTAATGTGTAGGTTTTTGAATCCCCGTGTTTAATGAGTATTGTAATGGGATTGGATGAAAAAAGATATATTAATATATATGATCTATAAATATATATTAAACTTACTAAAGTAAGACTAAGAAATAATCAATCCATCCTTGGCCAGGCCCCCGTGACATATATACTAATAGACTCACAAACTATACATAACTATTTACTATAAGAGATTCTAATAAACCTATATATTGTATAATCAGTATTTATCTATACTATACAAACCCTATTCTACACTTGTCGAATGTGAGATAAGTTTATATAATACCGGCCTGTATACATAATACTAATACAATTTATCATAATTTTAATATATATTTTCTCATTATAACATATATATATAATCAAATACTTACAAACATTAACATTTTATTCTCGCACCTTTCCTATCAAATATTAGATAAAATAAAAAATAAATGTCGAATTTCGATATTATAATATATATACGGTTATTCAGTGACACCTTCCCTCCTCCCTCCATGATAAAATATATACCTAGTATCCACATAGTCAATATATAATTACTATAATAATACTTTTATCAATATTTGAAATTTTAAATTTATGTATTTTTATTTTGTATTCAAAAAGAGTAAAGCATGATCCGATATCCGCTATTGATCCTCGAGTCGAACCACACATTGTCTTTTAAGACCCCGCATCCCCATCTACTTTCAAGATTCAATCTATGCATCCGCATCTAGAGAATATATTTGCGTCAAAATAATAAGCGCTAATATGTTAAAAGATCTCAGCACTCCCTCATGCATCCGATGTGCGCGAGAGCGAGGTAACAAACTTACTTGAACGAACGAGTACTCTTGCGAGCATAATAATTATATATTTTATAAAATATTATATAATCATTATTATAATTAAAAAAAAAATGTAAAATACGTAAAATATAAAAGCTCATTTAATTATACTCAAAAACTAAGTTTTTTTAAATATGTATTCATTATCCATGTATCACATATTATATATATATTGAAAAATTTATATTATATGAATGTCCACTATAAGATATCCACGATACATGATAGTCTATACGGCTAACCGTGAGCTCACGAATGGATATGAATAACTTATTTCTAGTTATATCAATCCAAAATATTAAAAAATTATTCAAATTATTAATATTTTATAATGCTTTAATTAAATTAATATCTTCTTAATACATCCTTTGTCACACCAATGCATTAATGCATTAATGTATATATAAATATTTATAGTCTACATATATATATATGTATATACAATAATTTATTTAAGAAAAATATCAGATAATTAATATACAATAGTTAATATTATATGAAGTTGATGGATACTGTAAATAAACATAACTCAACAATTTCATCTATATATATCTTTCAATCATAATAATAAAATATTTTTATACAGATTCATATATGTGAAGCACTCTACCTATTATAAATGTATATAATATAATATATATATTATAATATATTATTAAAATATATTATGTTCAATATGAAGTAGTAATGAAGGAAGATAATTTTTTTGGCACATCAATAAATATATATTTAAAAAATAAATATATATTTACTTTCAAATAATAATAAAGTGAAAGAGTTTGATCTATTAATTTTATTTTTAAGAATTTTTTACTTGAAAATTTAATTCACAAATTTTGGAGAAATTTTATCACTAAAAAAACATTTACGTAATTTGGATTACATAATTAGTATGGAGTACTCAAAGTTAGTAATTAAAAGGAATTATCAATATGATCACTCAGAAGATTTGCTACTATAGCCTGTTATTTATCAGAAATTGCATTGGCCTTAGGTATAGTTTATCAAACTCATTTATTATATTTGTGAAATTGTTGATATTACGAAAGACAAATAGGAATTTGAATCACATTTAGAACTTATCTATATGAATTTGCAATTTTGTGGACACGCATTCACAGTAGCAATAATAAAGAGCACGACAATTATTAACGCGTTTAAGGAAAATTTAAACATATATTATACTCAATAAATTATAATTGGGCATAATTGTTTTGAGAGCGAGTATAATCTCTTATGACAATTGAGGAAGTTCATACCATGCTTTAAGAATCAAATTTTGACTATGATGAGTAC
The DNA here is from genome assembly GCA_015478945.1 of Trachelipus rathkii. NCBI lineage: Eukaryota > Metazoa > Arthropoda > Malacostraca > Isopoda > Trachelipodidae > Trachelipus > Trachelipus rathkii. The sequence goes on from JABUQX010029674.1 coordinate 29,764, forward strand.
TTAAACTCTCCTTGTATCTCATATAGTCGAACAAATAAATCTTATATTACCTCTCAAGCAACAAATTATCTTCAAGATGAGCAAATTAACTCTTTCAAACTATATGCTATATTATATTTCTAGTGTGAGTAGCAGTAAATTATTATTAATTATTATTATTATTAATTATTATTATTCATTATTATTTATTATTATTATTATTAATTATTAATTATTATGACTACGACTTTGTATAAT
>JABUQX010029674.1:32500-42127 GCA_015478945.1 Trachelipus rathkii
ATTCGCCAGACAAAACCAGATCATCTGCATATAATAAGTAGAGCATAAACCACTATCTTCCATTCTCCATCATTCTAACACCTTCCCCTGCCATCTCTACCTGTAATTCTTTCATAACCTCATCCATAAGCAAATTAAGTAATCAAGGAGACATAACACATTCCTGAATCACTCCGCTATTAATATCAAAACAATCACTTTCGACTCCATTTATTCTTACACACGTTTCACTATCGTCGTACATACTTTTGATTCCATTCAGAACCTTACCAACAACACACCCTATTCACTAACAACTGCATAGAGCTTCCCCTATTAATATATAATACGCCTGCGGCAAATCCATAAACCTAAATACAATTTATTCTTCTTCTCCTCTCTCATTTTCTCATTCATTATTGTTTCAAATGTAAAAATTGATCCACAACATTCTCTACCACTTCTAAATGCATCTTGTTCTTCATTAATCATCACTAGAACGCACTCTTTCAACTAAAATACCGAGCAATGACCGTTCCCTAACAAACTTATACAAATCTCTATAATTCCTATTGTTCTCATCTATCCATTACCTTATATAAGGTTTACTAATTACTGCCTATCCTCCAATCTTGCCCTCGGAACTATAACCTCCCATAACGTTTGTTACACAACTTACCAAATCCTTCCTCACATCTTCGCTCCGTTTCTTGATCATTTCACTTAGTAATTCCATCTAATACCTGAAGATTTACCATTCTTCAACTTCTCACTCTATCCATTACCTCCTCCTTACTAATTATCTCATCCCCAAAATACTTATTCCTTCTTGCACCTTCAAACCCACACACATTCATATCACCTCTTCATTACTGCCAACAAGATTTTCGAAGTGTTCCCTCCATACTTCCCTCATTCCAATTTAATAGTTACGAAAGCACAATCCCTATTCATTATTCTAAGCAGATTCCCCTTATTCTCACTTTTAACCTTGCACGCTTCCTTCCAGAAGAGCTTCCTATTCCCTTGTAAGTCCATATTCATCCTAAATCCAAACTTTTTATTAACTTCATTTTTACTCCTACGTATGCAACTTTTAGTCTGCCCTTATTCCTCCTTATATGATTCCAAACACCTTTCTTTTGAAGCCTCATCGTTGGTTTTTTTTTTCATTCAACCACGCTTCTTTTTTACTTTTAACCGCTTGCATCACCTCTTCCTTCCACCACTCACTATTGAATTCTTAGTAATACTTTATCACATCCACAATACACATACTTCTCTTGCTCAAGTAACAAACGCTTTCTTCATTTGCGTTCAGATTTGTTCAGTTTCAACTTGTTCACATTCAACTGATTTATTTTCAAGCGGTCTTAAATAATTTTCCTTATTACCTTGTTCACTTAACTTCTTCTTAATTCTTCCAACTTCCATTCTTATCACCTTCCTCTCAATCCAAGCCCCCTACTATCTTAATCTTACATAAAACAACATAATGATCCAATAATCCCATCCCTAACCCCCTCACTGATTTAAACTCCAACACATGCTTCAACATCTTCACCAACACAAAATCAATCATACTTTTCACTTCGATACCATCTCTACCTACAACAACTCTGGTATACTTATGAATACTCTTGCGTTTAAAGAATGTATTAGTTTTGCACATAGTACCACACATACAAACACACACACACACACACACACACACATATATATATATATTATATATATATATATATATATATATATATATATATATATATATATATATATATATATATATATATATAATATATATATATATCATATATATATAAATATTAAATATATATATATACATGTTTAATTATATATTTACTATATATATATATATATATATCTTATATATATATCTATATATATAATATATATATATAATATATATATATATATAGTATATATATATATATATATATATATATCAATAATTATAAATATAGACATAAACAAATCTTTCGACAGAATACTCAGACATATCTCAGCCAAAATTCCTACAAACTCATGGCCAAGAACTACAAAAAATGCATATCCAACTTCCAATCTGGACTAACAGTTCAAATCTCTAACAAAAGCTTTCTCTCAAAACAGCTAAACTTAGAAATTTCGTCTCCCAAGGAGCTATTCTATCCCTTTCCTCTACAACATATTCATGGCCGACCTACCTGTCTTTGAAAACACTGGGCACTGAAATAATTATATATATGTTAACGATATAACTATCATTACACAAAAAATTTCTACATCCGCTCCCATCAGATTTATAGAAACCTATATCCAACGACTATAAATTTGGCTTACCTCCAACAGAATGAAAAACGCCCTTGCAAAATCCTCCGTAACCCTAATACAACTGACAGATTTCAATCCTCCCTCCATCCTCAAATAAAACTAAATAACTCCCTAATCCCGCTTAATAAAACTCCATAACATTCGGTCTCACATTTGACACACAATTCTCCTTTTCAAAACACACATTATATAACTAATTCCTCAAGCAGAAAACTAAACACCTTACACACCCTCTCACAAAATAAATATAGCAATGAATCAACTATAATCACCACTGCATACAGACAGTATATAAGACCCACTCTTAATCATGCATCTCCAGCAACTTATCTCTAATCTGGAACAACTACAAAAAACTCAAAACGCTGCTCTCCGAAACATAACAGGTTGTATAAAAACCATCCTAATTGAACAGTGAACACCCACATGACGAAACCAAAATCCTCCCTATCGGCAAACTCCTAGCCATGTTAGATACCCAATTTTATTAAAGCACCCTGTATTACTCACACCCTTGTCGACACACCCTTCGAAATTTCATAACACACATTAAAATCACCACCCTCCTCACCTGGTCATTATTATAGTAACATCCTCAGAACCATCCCACCCACCCCAAATAATAACCCTCTAAAACAAACATATACACACATGCATAACACAAACATATCTCAATATTAATTAGCCAAACCACCATATCGATGCTCGTTCACCGGAAATCACAAACTCTCAGAAAACCCCAGAACACGCTAAATCCAAAATACCACCTCATCAACATTCCCCAGACGTCATCTAGAATCAGAAACATCGAAAATCCCCTTCCGAGATACCGTACCCAAGCATAAAGCGAAACAAAATAAAACCCAGTTCCAGATTTTCACATTGAGAGACCTATGGGAACGACCGGCGTCCGTTGTGGACTTACTGCGAATGGCGTGGACCAGGTGGAAAAAAAAAAGTATAAGTATAAGTATAAGTATAAGTATAAGTATAAGTATAAGTATAAGTATAGGTATAAGTATAAGTATAAGTATTACTCGTACATATATATATATATATATATATATATATATATATATATATATATATATATATATATATATATATATATATATATATATATATATATATATATTTTATAATATATTTTAAGATAGAATATAAGTATTTATATATATATATATATATATATATATATATATATATATATTTATATATATAAAGACGGATATTGTTTCATTGAATAGTTTAGCGTTACCGTTACTTGTTATACTTCACATGAAATGGCTTTCGTTACCTTTTCATTGTTACATTTTAAGGGTAATCCTATCGTAAATTATGATTTGATCAAGTTCAGACTCATCCGAAAACCTTTCGCCTCAGGCTCAGGCTCTGGACTCAGGCTCAGGCTCAGGCTTTCGCTTCGCAAGTCTTTGTGATATATTTAATGCCATATTAATTAAAAATATAGTTGCCATAGTTAGCCTTTAAGCATAACATTTCAAACATGTGATCAGAGTCGAAGTCGGAGGCAGAGTCGGGAGTCGGGAGTCGGGAGTCAGGAGTCGGGAGTCGGGAGTCGGGAGTTAGGAGTCGGGAGCTTGGAGTCGCAAGGCGGGAGTCGGTAGTCGGGAGTTAGGAGTAGGAAGTCGGGAGTTAGGAGTTGAAAGTCGGGAGTTAGGAGTCGGAAGTCGGGAGTTGGGTGTTAGGAGTCAGGGGTCGGAAGTCGAGAGTCGAGAGTCGAGAGTTAGGAGTTGGAAGTCGGGAGTCGAGAGTTAAGAGAAGGAAGTAAGCAGCCGATAGTTAAGGGTCGGGAGTCGGCAGTCGGCAGTCGGAAGTCGGCAGTTAGGAGTCGAGAATTAGGAGTAGGGAGTCGGGAGTCGGGAGTTAGGAATCGGGAATCAGGAGTCGGGAGTCATGAGTCGGGAGCTAGGAATCGAGAGTCGGGAGTCGGAAGTTGGGAGTTAGGAGTCTGGAGTGAGAAGCCGGGAGTAGGAAGTTGGTAGTCGGGAGTCGGAAGTCGGGAGTCGGGAGTCGCGAGTTAGTAGTCGAGAATCGGGAGTTAGAAGTCGGGAATCGGGAGTCGGGAGTCGGGAGTCAGGAGTTGGAAGTTGAGAGTTGGGAGTCGGGAGTCGGAAATTAAAAGTCGAAAGTTAGGAGTCGGAACTCGGAGGTCTGGAGTCGAGAGTCGCGAGTTAGGAGTCGAGAGTAGGTAGTCGGGAGTCGGGACTTAGAAGTCGGGAGTCGGGAGTTAGGAGTTGGAAGTAGCGAGTCGGGAGTTGGGAGTCTGGAGCCTGGTGTTGGGAGTTAGGAGTCGAGAGTTAGGAGTCGGAAGTTGGAAGTTAAGAGTTAGGAGTTGGTAGTCGAGATTCCAGAGTTAAGAGTCGGAAGTCAGCAGTCGGCAGTCGGAATCGGAAGTTGGTGGTTACGAGTCGAGAGTAGGGAGTCGGGAGTTAGGAGTTGGGAGTCGAGTGTCGGGAGTTAAGATTCGGGAGTTGGGAGCCAGGAGTCAGGAGTCAGGAGTCGCGAGTTAGAAGTCGGAAGTCGGGAGTTAGGAGTTGGGAGTCGGGATTCGGAAGCTAGGAGTCGGGAGTCGGGAATTAGGAGTAGGGGTTGGGAGTCGGGAGTTAAGAATCGGGAGTTGGGAGTCGGAGTTAGGAGTCGGGAGTTAGGAGTATGAAGTCGGGAGTTAGGAGTCAAAAGTTGGGAATCGAGAGTAGGGAGTTATTAGTCAGGAGTTGAGAGTCAAGAGTTGGGAGTTGGGAGCAGGGAGTTAGGAGCCGGGAGTTAGGAGTCGGAAGTTGAGAGTCGGGAGTCGGAGTATGTTCGTACTTGTGCCAAGATTTGCGTAAGCAAAATTTTGACATAAGTACGAACAAAATTATATAAAAAGCTTTCCCACTGCCTTGTTGAGCATTCTCTCCAATTTTCTCTCCCGTTCTCTTTTCATTATCACTCGGACTTACTACTCATTTGTTTGCTCCCAAAAAGCCAGAAATCCGAATTACAAGAAAACCAAACTTTCAGGCAAGTGAGGTAAAACTTCAGGAAAGTCCGCAACTAGCAGAATCGACTCTCCTCAATTTACATAGATTTTCAAAATAATAAGTTGGCAAGGCGGTTAACACAGAAAAAGGCCGTGACTGCTCATTGAACGTACGAAGAAAAAAAAGAGAGAATCTCAATAAAGGGGAGACTGTTGTTATTTATATTTGTTGATTAAATCATTTGTTTGTGATTTTTAAATCACCACAACTCACATAGAGGCCTACATCAAGAACCAAGAAGAATCAAATATACATTAAAGAACTTATTTTAAGGGCCCCTATATATTGGTAACCCCGGAAGTAAAATACCCAGCGCCTTCTAATAATCCATCTGCATTTCATCAGTAACTACTTATTACAATGCCAAACAACGAAGAATAGGATATTACACTCTATCCTTACTAACTTCCTTCATCACATCAAGAAAAGTTCGTCTCCAAAAGAAAACAACCAAAATGAAGAAAAAGAAGAAACTACAATAATACTAAAAATCCAAATCAGAACACTCCAAGAAGATGACTCAAACGAACTGCAAACGAACATTATCGATACTGACTTCTTTTATCATTCTCAATTAATTTTGGATTGGGGTCTGAAACTCACTTTGAATTCCACTACGAACCTTCAGGCTTCTCTTCGAATTCCAATCCCTATTCTCACTCAAGAATTTATTTACAAATGAAACATTTTACAAACAGTTCTAGTATCGTGTGAAAAGAATATTAGAAATGTTTTCCCATCTCGCATTAGTGAGAAATGTTTATTGTAACTAAATTCGCCTATACATTTTTATTTAATTTAATTTTTGCATATAAATAAGAATTTTTTATAACATTTTTTATAAAACCTATAATATTTCATTTGTGAAATAGCTTCTCTTCAATGAAAGACGCGCAATTTGGCCTATATGGATCAAGATATTCACGTATGCGGCTTAATTCATATCACCAAAATAATCAAAATTTCACGGATTCATCGACAAGTGACATTTCTTTCATAGCAATTTTGTGTTGCGATTATCTCTGATATTTTATAAGCATTGTATTTTCTTGCATTCAAATGTTTGTATGTTTGCTTATATCTAACGGATATAATCAAATATGCTTATGTTTGAATGTACCTTTCATTGTATTATAATATCTTGAATTTTGTTTATTTACCATTTTAGATTTTGTAATATCTTACATTCCAATGTTTTTATGTGTGCTTATGGCTAGGACATAATCAGATAAAATTTTTGGCCCCCCTTTTTTTTTTTTAATTAAATTGGAAAAAAAAAGAATGTAAAATATTTTATATATTTCTTTTTATTATTTTCAGTCATTGAAATGTTTTATACGTTTGTGCGCATATGTTTGGATGTCCACAAATATACATGCCTTTGAATGATTATTATTTCTTTTATATTATGTATTTATATACTTTACCACTCCGTGTTTAGAGTGGGAAGTAAAGTAGCCCCAAAGCATAATTATTCGTAAAAATTAAAATTTATGTTGGTACTTGTGCCAAGATTTGCGTAAGCATTATCACTCGAACTAACTACTCAATTGCTTTCTCCCAAGAAGACAGAAATCCGAATTACAAGAAAACCAAATTTTCAGGCAAATGAGGTAAAACTTCAGGAAAGTCCGCAACAAGCAGAATCGGCTCTCCTCAGTTTACAAAGATTTTCAAAAAAATAAGTTGGCAAGGCGGTTAACACAGTAAAAGGCCGTGACTGCTCACTGATCTTACGAAGAGAAAAACGAGAATCTCAATAAAGGGGAAACTGTTGTTATTTATATTTGTTGATTAAATAATCATTTGTTTATGATTTTTATATCATCAACCAAGACATATAGAGGCCTACAACAAGAACCAAGAAGAATCAAAAACACATCAAAGAACTTATTTTAAGGACCACTATAGCTATCAACATTCAAAGAGAGTCGAACAAAATGTAATAGACTTAAAAGTAACGGTGGAATAAATAACGGAAGTTATTCGGTAAGCTACTTGAAAGTAAAAGTAACGAGTCCGTTACTCCGTTATTCAAAAAACTAATTCCCTTAGTAACGGAGTAACGGATCGGTGTCACCTCTGAATATATATATATATATATCTAATTTATATATATATATATATATAATATGTATACATTTGTATATATATAATATATATATATATATATATATATATATATATATATATATATATATATATATATATATATATATATATATATATATATATATATATATATATATATATATATATATAAATTACAATAGTTGTACTATCTCCAATTAAAAGAAAAGTTTGAATGAACAGGTGTACTAATATGCACCCATCAAATGATAGTGATTTGAAATTCGCATTTAACCGAGAATAGAAAGGTTATACGATGCGAGAATATTATATGGGTATACCTATGGCTTGTAGGTATGGATGGGTTGGATGGTAGACCTATGGTTTGTACGTATCGATTGGTAGACTTATCGCTTGTAGGTATGGATGGGTAGACCTATCGCTTGTAAGTATGGATGGGGATGGGTAGACCTATCGCTTGTGGGTATGGATGGGTAGACCTATTGCTTGTAGGTAGGGATGGGTAGACCTATCGCTTTCAAGTACGGATGGGAAGACCTATCGCTTGCAAGGAATTTCTAGCATAAGATACATATTATGGATGTGAAGCTTGATAATGTACCTTTTAGGAAGGCCTCTGTTAAATTTATTTTGTGTATATACATTACATAAAAATCAACCAAGTAAAATCATAGCCACGTGTCATACATAACTATAGTAACTGTTAACAATCATTATCATCACCTCTACCACTGAGGTTGCTGTTTGCAGTAACAATATTGAATGGTATGTAGTACTCAACGGAAGATACGGTAGATGTGCATTATATGTATAAATGAGCAAATGGTACATCAAATTTGGTTCGTCGACCCTATACCAAGAGTTATCCAAATCAAAGATTAAGGCGATGGAAAATTTTGCTGCATTACACAAGCGTCTTCGGGACCGAAGTACTTTCCAACGCTGATCCACTAACTGTGATGCTACAAGATACACCCGGTCGCCTGATATGTAAAAAAATGTTCTGAATGTAAAAAATGTGCTAAAGAGCACTTACATGCTATCAAAATCATATGGCTGTATAGATAATTCTTTACGAGCAAAAACTATACTCGGATCATGTACAACGAGTGCAGACTCTATCTGACGATAATTTTTATCAATGGTTTCTATGACACTTTGTTAATTTGAATACGAGTAATCACAGTGATCATCAATGGGCAAACTGAAACCCTCGTGCTCTTTAAGCATGTCGACATCATAAAACACCTGCATGTAATTTATGGATGGGTTTCGTTGGTGATTATCTGATAGGACCAAGGTATTTTCCAGACACATTAACTGGACAATCTTAATGGCACTTATTGAAGCATTAGCTGCTGGAATAATGGACAACATTCTACTAGCCATTCGTCTTTGGTTCATGCAAGATGGTGATCAACCATGCACACTTTAGCTTGAGAGCCAAACAGTTACTAGATAATACGTTTCTGAGCTGTTGGATTGGTAGAGGAAGACCAATGGCGTGACTGGCATTCTTCTAATAGCAACCCAGTGGACTTTTCCTTTGCTGTCTATTTACGAGGTATTGTGTATCAGTTTCTACAATAGACATTCTCCGCAACCATGTAAACCAAGGCTTCCAAGTTACACAGAATAGGCCTGGAATCCTGGAAAGTGTTCGTCAGTCAAGGATTTAATGATGTGAGGTTTGTGTTGCTGTTGCTGCGTGAACGAGGACGCCGTTTCGAGCATCGCCTCTAAGTACTAGGGGGTAGCCATTCTTACAATAAATCATGACCCACCCGATTGTTTCAAATTACATTTCTACATCTTTCAGAGTTTGCGTCACGTTAAGTGACCTTAAGTGTAATTCGATAATTGTTTCTTTGTAACCCATTTAGGTTGATTCTTGGGACACATGTTCATTTTAACTCTAGTCTCTAGTATACACGTTAAAACCCAATAATATGTAGTACGAGGCCTCCAAATGTTTACATATTGAGTAACACATCCATGTTGTGTATTCTTTGCAAGAAATTTCCTCCATATAGCTACTTGCGATAGGTCTACTCACTTAAAGTACTAGCAAAGCATCACCTTCCTATTCTAGGTTTGGTACGAATTTCAAAATCACTGTAAAATTTGATGGGTGCGTGTTAGCACACTTGGTCTTGGAAACATTTTACTTTTTTTT
>JABUQX010029675.1:0-5000 GCA_015478945.1 Trachelipus rathkii
TATTTAAGATATTGTAAAACATTCCCCTCCGTCTGAAAAAAAAAAAAAAGAAATAAATTGATATAAAATTGCATACAAAATACAAAATATAAAATCAATTTATAGATTTGTTATTCCTAATATTTATTCTCATTCGGCAATTCTTTTGTAGTTATATATGTAAGGTATCATATATAATATATATACTATAATATTATATATATATATATATATATATATATATATATATATATAATATATATATATATATTATATATAATATTATTATGATATTATATTATATATTATATATTATTATATATATATTATATTAATATATATTTAAATAATATAGTATATATATATAATATATCTATATATATTAGTATATATTATAATACTAATATATATATATCATTATTTAATATATTTAATATATATAATATAATAATATACTATATATATTATATATATATATTTAATATATATAATAATATATATATATTAACACCTACTACTATATACTTACCCACTACTACTCATATGAATCCACCATCAATACTTACTAATCTGAATTCCACCGTATACCAACAAGAAGACACAAACATGCCTCCCATATAATAGAAAACATTATTTAAGGGTCCTCAATAAATAAATACTCGGTGTCAATAATTGGGCGGGAGGATGTGCCAGAACTGAATGTTGGCCCAATAGCCGCAAATAAGACTATGTCAAAGAATTGAAGTCAAAGTGTGTCAATGATGTTAAATCCAGAGGAAAAATATTCAGCATATCCAACAACTGAGATATTTTTTTGGTGTATGAAGTAGTTAAAATATGTCAGATTCTGATCGACAGAAAAAATTACATTCTATCATAATCTGGCTAATAAGTTTCGTTAAATAAAAGGCTACGTAATTCTTGTTACCGAGCATTGATGTAGAAGCACCATCGCCATTCTTTACTTGTAGGCAGCTCCTTAATTGATTATATTGGTTGCATCTCTCTAAAAAGTGGGAAGGTTTCAAGGAGCAGTTAACGATTATAGTACTTTTTATATTTTTTCCCCTGTTTTTCTTTCTTTTTTTTTTAAACATTATATGTTATGGTGACATATTATTGTATTTCCTTAAAGAAAGCGTAAATTAGAAATCAATATTAAAAAATAGAGGGTGAATTTTTTAGCGTACTACAATTAATATATAAATTATATATAACCAAACTGTGAGGCGACCCAGAGTTGTACCTAAATTAATATATAATTTATATTAAGGGAGGCATGATTTAACCATATACTATATACTACTAGGCATACTAAATTGAGGCTAAGTAATATACTAGTGTATCATTCATATTAATACCGTGTATATTTGAGCTTATATTATGTATTAAATTATATATTACTCTTATATATATTAAATAGTATATAATATTCTATATAATATTCTATGTAATTTATATTAAGTAATTATTATATAGTATAATATTTAATATATATAATTAAGTAATTATTATATTTATATATAATATCATGATGCCGCGGTTTTACGGGGATTAGAACACAGGATAGTCGCCTACATACATTTGTGGCACTCTACTTAAATAAAATATAAAAATTGAAAAGCATAATTATTTCAACTTGAATTATATAATATAAAATAATTTAACTAGCAGAATACATTTTATAAAGTCTAAAAATAATGTATTATAAATTGTTATTTGTCTACAAATGAAACGCTAATTAATATTACATTCAAGTTATCCATTTTTATCTCCTCTTGCGAAAAAATTAATTTTTCGTATAGTGAAATATCCTCCTTATCTGAGCTGGGAGGTAATTTCGATTTGTGGGGGCCTTACACAGGAAATAGACAACACATTTTTTATAGAGCGGTTCAAAAACACTAGCTTCGAAGATTGTGCTCACTGGGCTTTATACGGTACGCCAATCAGTATATTATTCAAATTTTTATTCCCAGTGCAAGATAATATTTGTCTAGAATATCTGAGGGAGCTTTTTTACAAGGGCATGAACAAAGCGTCTCTCTCTCGAAGTTTTCAAAATGATATAGATGTTCGAATTTCAGTTTACCATCATTAAAAAAATTTTATCTTCACTTTATAGCTTAAAATTAGATATCAAACGAATACTATACTAGTTATAAAGTGATAGTTTTCATAAATATAATTATATAAATAATATATATATGACTAATGATATATATATATATATTTTAATTTGCTATAATATATATAATAGTATATAATAAAATATAATTAATATTATATTATAAAAAATAATTCATACATTTTCTAATATTATAATATATAATATTAATACTGGGCGCCGTTTTATGTGAGTGAGGGGGGGCGCCAGGGTAGGATGACGCCAATATATAGTATATACGTATATCCGTAATAGTATAGCTCACCTTATAATATATATCATAGCTACCTATTATAATAGTAGTTATTATATTCTATGCTCAAGATCTAACTAATAATAGTAAGAAAAAAATTTCACTATAGTAACACATTATAATTATAAATTAAGCTAGAGAGAGAGAGAGAGATGAGATTGATCCTAACTTTTGATAGCTTTGAGAAGATGAGCGTAATAGTGAATTTTTCGTTTAGTTAAAAATGTAAATATCCATAACATGCGATTATAAAGAATGGAATATGGTGGAATGTGTGTTAATTAGTATATAGTACCTGATTGTTGTTTAGTTATTATGTGATGGCAATATAATATGAAAAAATGTAATTAATATATTATATAGATATAAAAAGAAAAAGATATATATAGTTGGGAGATATATATATATTATAATATATATAATGATTATATATTAATATATTAATATATTATATATATATTAATGTAGGGTATAATATATTAAATAAATATATATATATATTATATATATTTATATTAATAATATCTCTATATATATAATATATATAATAATTAATACAAAAGCTTTTTTATTTTTTTTATCTAGAGAACTATCGTATATCATATTTGTTGGGGACTTATATAGGCATGATTAATGGGGAGGCGCTAATGCCTATTATGGTTCCTGGACCACTTGTAGAGGGCGTATCGTATCCTCATTTCATGGCATTCGTTGTTTGCTCATGTTCCATCCATCAAGAGAATCGTAAAGACGTTTGAAAATAATTCTGAATGTATTATTTTTTTTTTAACCATGCATTAAGACTTTGATGCATAATAAGTTGTTTTATTTGCTTCATACATGTAATTAGAATTATATCGATGAAATATTTGAGTGACTGTTTTATTGTGAAAAATGTTTTTATTATTCGGGAAGAGAGGTAACTGCTTGTGTGCTGAGAAGCCGAAAGAAGTGGAGGTGGTTAAAAATATTAGTATTTTTATATGACAGAAGTAATGCTGAAAATTGGAGAGAGTAGTTGTGTCTGTAGGTATTGATTAAAGTTATTCACTGTGATTGAACAACTACGAACCCATTTAGTGCTGTTCTAGTACTTGCAATGCTATTCAGTGGTCATGAAGCAAATCTTGTGTTTGATATTAATTAGTTGGTTGCTATTGGGAAAATGTCCTGATATTGGGACATTATATAATTGGAATCATATTATAGATTTAAAGTTTGATTATTAAGGATAAACGTACAAAACCGACGCAGATATGTAAACTTATTGATATTAATTAGTAGTTGCTACTTCATTATCTATAAAGTTTAATAATCTTAAGTAATTGGAATCAATATTAAAGATAAAGTTTGACTTAATAATGAAAACGTACAAACCACATTATGTAAATTAATGCTATTAATATTTGAGTAGTGTTGCTTTAACTCTGGGAAAATGATCTGGATATGGAAATTGCATAACTTGGAATCAATATTAAGATTAAGTTGACTTATTCACAAAACAGTAAACCAATTTAGTGTACAAATTTAAAGATGCCTTAAGAAGGCAAAATCCTTCTTTTGAATAAGGCTAGATCTGCACAATTTGTCTTAGCGTATTCCTATAAGATATGATAAGTATCGTTTTTTTAAGATTGTGGTGGTTTTTAGACCCCATTCCTAATCAAAGAGACATAGTTGCTCATGCTTTATTAGTAAAACATTGTTATGAGAAATAATAAGAATGCCATTCATGTGCTAAAGTCCATGCAATTCAGAATGGCATAAGATCGTCTCGGTAGCAGCACAATCTATATTATAGATTGTGGTTAGGCGAAGGATTCAAACGAATAATATAAATTAAGCGTGTTAGTGTAACTGGGCAAATTGATGTTGTGAGCCTTATTTATTAAATAAAAATAGGCAAAAATTGGCAGTTTATATTATACTTTAATATTTTGTTGGACTTATGATGTGGTATTGAGGTAGCATGCAATCGTAAGTTTTTTCCGATTTGCTGCAATTCAGTAGTATAAGCTGGAGATGTTTGTTCGTGATGGAAATTGAAATCAAGCGAGATAAAGTAAATACACATCACATATGATTCAGAATGAAATTATAATTTTTTCTGGAAATTGCATACTATAATTAATTTGAATGAAGTAAACAATTGGTATAATATTATCTTCTTTTAGCAGACGAGGAACAGACATATCCGGTATCAGATAACAGGCACGATTTGGTTGTTACGCTGTTGATTAAGGATCTAAATGGTATGTGAGGAATTTCTAAGGCTTTACTCTCTTTAAGTTAAAGTGTAGATTAAGCCAGACGCTATGATTTGTTACTACAGAGATTTTACAATGTTAAAAATAGATTAAGCTTGTTTGGCCCTTAGGTGATGGTGCTCCTAACATGATGGATCAAGAAATTGAAATCCAGAATGTTTAATAATGATTAGTAAGCTAAGCAAGCCACAATTTACAATTGCCAAAGAAACAAATGTGAAATATGATACAATTATTGTGCGAAACTTCTTGATGCTGTTGCTGTTATAAATACTTTTTTTCAAAAAAATATATGATACAGAACAGCGAAATAAAAAATTTTATTACAAATATT
>JABUQX010029676.1:0-10000 GCA_015478945.1 Trachelipus rathkii
CAGTATATATAGTAATAATGATAGTAATAATAGCATTAGTAATAAAAAATAATAGTAATAACAATAATAATAATTATACCATTATAATTACATCTAATAATAATAATAATAATAATAATAATAATAATAATAATAATAATAATAATAATAATAATAATAATAATAATAATAATAATAATAATAATAATAATAATAATAATAATAATAATAATAATGTTTAATAATAATAATAATAATAATAATAATAATAATAATAATAATAATAATAATAATAATAATAATAATAATAATAATAATAATAATAATAATAATAAAACTAAAACTAAAACTAAAACTAAAAATAATAATAATAATAAAACTAAAACTAAAACTAAAAATAATAATAATAATAAAATCAAAAATCAAATTCATAAAATACCTTATTCTTGTTCATTTTGCTACATAATACTTATAATTAAAAAATATCAATTTAATATGAAAATAAATTCATAGACAAGAAATGAGCTACTTAGGGGACGTTTTCGTCCTTTGAGCCCCCGAAGTATATATACGTTTACATATACAAATTTATATTTTATAATAATATATTTAATAATAATATTAATAACAATAATAATAATAATAATAATTTTTATAATAATAATAATAATAATTTTTATAATAATAATAATAATAATAATAATAATAATAATAATAATAATAATAATAATAATAATAATAATAATAATAATAATAATAATAATAATAATAATAATAATAATAATAATTTTTATAATAATAATTAATAATAATAATAATAATAATAATAATAATAATAATAATAATAATAATAATAATAATAATAATAATGATAGTAATAATAATAACAATAATAATAATAATAATAATAATAATAATAATAATAATTTTTATAATAATAATAATAAGTATTATTATGATTATTATTATTATTTTATTATTATTATTATTATTATTATTATTATTATTATTATTATTATTATTACAGCATAATAGCATGCATTCTTCGATCCTTGCTATTAAAAACAGTAGGGTGTCTTTCATATTTAAAAGAACAATAGAAAATATGCAGAAAAGTGTCTCAGCATGAGTATACGTTATACCTTGTTTAAGAATCTTGTACTATTAATTTTATTTTGTTTGAAATGAAACATTTTAAACTATTAAAAGTAATAATTTTAAAATTAGTTTTTAATATTATTATTATTATTATTATTATTAATTATATATATGATTATATATATATATATACATCTTTCTATATTTTATATATATATATGCTAATATATATATATATATATATATAGCAACATAGATATATACTATACCTATATATATATATATATATAAAATGTTTCCTATTATCTTCTCTGATAAAACCATACTATAAATAATAATGAAAAATCATATTAAATAATAATAAATTATATTAATAATAATAATAATAATAATAATAATAATAATAAATAATAATAATAATAATAATAATAATAAATAATATAATAAATAATAATAATAATAATAATAATAATAATAATAATAATAATAATAATAATAATAATAATAATAATAATAATAATAATAATAATAATAATAATAATAATAATAATAATAATAAAAATAATAATAACGATAGCGATAACGATAACGACAACGATAGAATTGTTATAATAATAATAATAATAATTAATAATAATAATAATAATAATAATAATAATAATAATAATAATAATAATGATAATAATAATAATAATAATAATAATAATAATAATAATAATAATAATAATAATAATAATAATAATAATAAAAATAATTATAACGATAGCGATAACGATAACGACAACGACAACGATAGCCATATAGATAACGTTAAATAATAATAATAATAATAATAATAATAATAATAATAATAATAATAATAATAATAATAATAATAATATCAACAATAATAATAATAATAATAATAATAATAATAATAATAATAATAATAATAAGTTATTTTCTAAAGGTTTCCTTCATATTTACCCACCATTGCATTTTATAAGATTCCTCTATCATTTGGAGCACATAACTACAAATTAAGAGTTTTGCATTGCCATTGTTTAAATAATATCTACATTATTAATGTATGAAATTTTTATATAGACAAATATAAGAAATTCTTGTTTATATCTTAGATTAAATTTGCAATACGAAAAGTTTAGATCTTGTATATATGTATGTATGTATATATATATATATATATATATATATATATATATATATATATATATATATATATATATATATATATATATATATATATATATATATATATATATATATATATATATATATTTTATACAATAATATATATAACGACTTTATATATATATATATATATATATATATATATATATATATATATATATATATATATATATATATATATATATATATATATATATATATATATATATATATAATAACTTATATATATAGATCCAATAGACTTGTTCTTAGGGAACCTCAACTTTATAAGAAATAAAAAGACGAACAGAAGCTTTGATATCATTTAATTAGGACGTTTCGGGTTTATCCAAACCCATCATCAGCTAAAACATATATTAAAATTACAATAATATTATGAAAGTTAAAAATTAAAATTAATAATAATAATAATAATAATAATAACAATAACAATAATTAAATAATAATAATAACAATCACTGGGCTGCGTTTGAAAAAAAATTTTGTGATGTCTGAAGTTTTTGAACAATTTCTATACGTATTTTTCCCGCTGATCACGAAAATGATCTTAGTTTTGCTCTATCACGTCACGTTTTATTTATATGGCAAAAAATTGTTTTACACATATAATGTTATTTTTCTTTAAGCAGTTTTCCATGCTTCATGAATATGCAACTTGTTGCAATGTGTTGCAATTAGTAACTACCAGAAAAGAAGACAAGAATTGAATGGAAAACAAGAAAACGTGTAAATTGAACCTTTACTATATAAACAAGTCACATAAAGAATGAAATTATTGTAAAAAATATACTGGTAATTATAAGATTTTTCTAATCTGCATAAAGTGCTTGGTACTTGTACCTTGACTGTTAATGGTTAAACCTAATTGCTATATTTTTAAGTCTTTCCACTATTTGTTTATATGTAATCTATGCTACACATTACATCTCCAAATTAATATTAAGAAAAGATGACCTAATTGCTTTTCGTTTGTGAGTCTTTACAGGCTCATCTCTTTTCAGGCACCAACAGTAGTCTGCCATCATATTTATATCCCAGCGACCTTGGTACCTTTCCTCCATAGTCCGAACATCTTGATGGAACCTCTCCCCTTGTTCCTCACTAAAATCACCACAATTTGCCGGAAAATATTCCAAATGAGAGGCCAGAAAATGAATTTTAATGGACATACGAACACCCATCTTCTTAAAGCTTTCCAGCAGATTTTTAACCATGTCTTTATACTGGGGATTACGATGGTTTCCAAGGAAATCAGTAGCAATTAATTTGAAATTAATCCACGCTTCCTTTTCTATTTGGTTCATGGTGACCTCAAACTCATCATCTTTCATTAAACTTCTAATTTGAGGACCATCAAAAATACCTGAAAGCAATTTAGCATCACTGATGTGTGGAAACTTCTTTTTAATATAAAGGAAAGCATCATTTTCTTTATTCATTGCCTTTACATAGTTTTTCATTAAACCTAATTTTATATGTAGTGGTGGAAGTAAAATGTTATTGCGATCAAGAAGTGGCTGGGCGATGACATTTTGAAATCCAGGTCTGAAAGAAATTCGAGGCTGCCAGTGATTCTGTTTAAAATGCTTGTCATCCGCCCGACTATCCCATAAACAAAGGAAGCACGGATACTTGGTGTAACCTCCTTGCATTCCTAATATCAAGGTTATAACCTGTAAATATAAAACATTTTTAGGTGAGCTATTTTCCTTTTTTTTTTTACGTATTTATTTAAAATTGATTTCAAATTTATATATAGCAATTTGTTTATTAAATTAAATATGGTATGCTACATTACCTTGAGATCACAACAAAGTTTCCACTGATGGTCATTATATTTGAGGACATCCAGAAGTGTTTTTAAATTTTCATAATTTTCAGTTAGTTGGATAGAATATCCTACTGGAACTGAGCCAAGACTATTACCATTATGCAACAGCACGGCTTTGAGACTTCTACTTGATGAATCAATAAATAGTCTCCATTCAGATGGTTTATACATAACTCCTAAAGCTTCGATCAAACCTTTAATATCCGAACAATATATTAAAGATGTAGTATCGTGACGAGAAAAGAATTGCCGAAATTCCTGGTCCCTATTCCTGTACCAGTAGAATGTTGTCTCTAATGCAAGTAAATTGCTCTCCCTAAGACGAGAGCCAAGAAGCTGTGACGATTCTTTTGATAAACCTAAATCTCTGGTAAGGTCATTGAGTTGTGATTGTGTTAACGGTTGTGGGTCATTTTGACTACATGATGGTTGAATGTATGTTTCAGAGGTGTCAGCAGTACTTATCTCATCATCACTAACGCTATTCAATTTCAAGCTCTGAGGTTGGTCTGGAACAGGAATATCTGGTTCATGGGGAACTGGTTTAATAGCAGATGTCACATCTGGATACTTAACGCAATGCTTGTTCTTTTTGTTTACTCCTAAAACAAAAAGACATTTATGTAATTATGGAGAGGTATGAATGCTCATCATAGACATGTGTAACTTCAAATTTTTACATATATTCTATCATTTAACTTACCTTGTATGTTTGTCAAACAAAAGTAGCAATCTGTCACATGATCCTTTCCCTCTCTCCACATCATAGGTATACCAAAAGGTAATGCCTTTACCTTTCCTGTGCTCCATCTTCTTAGGTATTCAACACAGGTTCGACAACATATATGAGGAGCAAATACCTTGTCTTGATCTCCCAATTTTAACCCAAAATAAGCATGATAGGAGGCCTTTACAAATGAGGTAATGTTTGAACTTTGCCCTGCCAATACAACTTTTCCACATATAAAGCAAAAATTATTTGGGTGGTTTTTGCATTTTCTATTCATTGCAATAAATCCTTTAATTTAATGAGAATGAAATTATTTTAGAACGTAAGACAATGACCTGAAAAAATATAAAAGATATGTAATAAAATATTTAAGCAAAGCCAAGGTAGAAATTGACTAACTATTTCATACTAACATATTAACTAAACACGTAAATGTGCTTAAAAATTAAATATTTTCTTTCTACATTCAAGCACTAATTGCAGTTGTTAAAATAGAAATAATTTGAATAAATATGGATCTTTATTTGAAATATATTAATTAGTAACGGGAATTTAGCTACAAAATAGTAAAAAGAATACTGACAGTAAAATAATGTGCTTTACAAACTAAAAAGGAAAATAAATTTTTTTTATAGTGAAGCAACAAAATTTTGAAAAATTAAAAAAAAAGCAAAATATGATGTAGAAAAAAAACTAGACGTGATGTGCAAAAACCAATTACATATTTGAAATCAGCGTGAAAAATGCATATAGAATCACTTTAAAATTCTTATTCATCAAAAATGACGCAGACCAGTGAATTAATAATAATAATAATAATAATAATAATAATAATAATAATAATAATAATAATAATAATAATAATAATAATAATAATAATAATAATAATAATAATAATAATAATAATAATAATAATAATAATAATAATAATAATAATAATAATAATAATAATAATAATAATAATAATAATAATAATAATATCCACAATAATAAAGAACAAAAATAGTAAGAAAAATATAAAACAATTTAAAAATAAAATTATATTAAAATTATAACCTATATTATATTACCTGTTTAGTTGACAGTCTCGGGAGGAATGTACAAAAATAACAAAAACAACTGCTTATATACTAGAAGATTGGTTGGTTGTGTGTTGGTACATTTTTAAAAAATAAATATAAATATACATTTGGCACAATAGAGTTAATAAAACAAATTACACAGTGATTAAAACGGGATTATTAAAGTAAATAAATAAATTAAAACCAAAATTAAAACAAAAATAACTTAATTGAGGAGCCATCTGAGTTAAGTTGCGGCTTTGTACTATGTATAAACAATATCTTTTGTAATTTTAATTTATGTTTTAGCTGATGATGGGTTTGGATAAACTCGAAACGTCCTAATTAAATGATATCAAAGCTTCTGTTCGTCTTTTTATTTCTTATATATATATATATATATATATATATATATATATATATATATATATATATATATATATATATATATATATATATATATATATATATATATATATATATATATATATATATATATATATATATATATATATATATATATTTTAACTATATATACTGTATATATATGCCCTTATATATATATATATATATATATATAACCTTAACCAATATATTATATATATGTATTATTATGTATTATTTATTATCTTATATATACTATATATATATATATATATATATATACAAAAGTTTGTGTCTAGTCTTCAGAAAGGAATCAATACTTAACATTGTTTAAAAGTAAAGATAGATAATCACGCAGAGTAGCGTATGTGTAAATACTCCGATTCCATAAACATCCAATAATTTCAATAAACTTCCACAAATTCTCAATATTTTCCACAAATTCCCACAAAATTTTTCATAAACATTTAGTAATATTGGTTATTCGTGCTATAATAAAGTTTAAATGAAACCAAATATAACCGTTTTTAGTCAATAAACATTAGACCTCTTCGTCTAAAAAATGCTTAAAACATTTTATGTTAATCGATAAAGGATAGAAATGTAATGTTATTGCTATTATTTTTCAAGTGTTTCTTTCATTTTACCTTCTTGAAATTACGTTTCGGAATTTGACTTATAATAGCACTTGGAATTTTGATATAAAACAGATTAATACCATATAATAATAATAATATTATATAATATATATATATATATATATATATCTTAATAATATATATATATAATATATAATAATAATATATAATATATATGCATAATATATATATAATAACTTAACTATATTAACTATAGTCTTTTTAGGTGCATTAGATAAGTATTGGGCTTTGTAATAATAATATATATATATATATATAATAATAATATATATATATATATATATATATCTCTTCTTTACTTATATATATATATAATATATTTATTAATAATAATATGTAATATATAATATAATAATAATAATATATATTAACTCTAATATATATATAATATATAATAATAATATAATATATATATATATATATATACTCATGCCAGCTCATATCTTCCTATATTTGCTAATATATATGTTAACATATATATAATATGTATAATATATATATGTATGTATATATAATATAATATATTTCATCTCATAATATATATATATATATATATATATATATATTACACATATATAATAATATAATATAATAATATATATATATATAAATCTTATATATATATATGGCATATTTATATAATAACAATAACGTAATAATAACCAATAATAGCCAATGTACAATAATAACCAATAATATAGTAATAATAATATGTATATATATATATATAACAATAATATATATATGTATAATATATGTATATATATAGCAAATATAATTATATATAATATAATATATATATTACGCAAAATTACAACCCTTTAAGGAACTTTCCATGTAGCTACTACTCTTCTCCAAGTCATCTCATCATACGTTAATCTATTTCCTTCATCCATACTATAAACCCCATTGCCATTAATAGCCGCTTTACTCCATAAACCACATCTCCATTTGGGTTTCCCCTTCTCCTATTGCCTACCACTTCGGACTTATAAATCTTCATAGTCAATATATTAGTATTCATTCTAAGAACTTGTCCAGACCATCTTAGTACTCCTTGATTTGCTCTTTCCATCAGACATTTCTCCAAGTTTTTTAATTCCCACGTCTCAAATCCATACACATCCATACAGAACAGTTGGAACAAATATACACTCAAATTAATACAATTTACTTTCTTGGACACAATCCCTTTTTCCATAATTCGCTAGGGCTACTTAGTACTCTTTCACCCTCAGCAACCCTACAGTAACTCTCTTCTTTCATTCCTCCGAAAGCCCAAATTTCCATTCATAAGTACCTAAAGGCTGCAGTCTCTCTTAGGCTTTCCCTATTCGCTTTTATAACATCCAACCCAGATTGAGGATCGTTTCCTTTGAGTTTTGATCTAATTTAATCACTACACTTTTAGCAGAATTAATTTTTATTCTTTTTCCTTGACACACTCGTTCAAACTCAATCACCAAATCACGCAGTTTTTCTTTTGTATCAGCAACAACACAGTATCGTCAACAAAAAGTAAAACGCTTATCACCCAAGTACCCTCACGCAGATTTACTCACATCATTTCTTTTCTCAATTCTACCCATAAACCTAGCTACACTATCTATTGAGATATTAAACAACCATAGAGATATAACACGACTTTGCCTTAGACCCACTCCTACTTTAAACCATTTCCTTTCCTTCTTATAAAATGTTTTAATAGCCTTTAACATCAGACCACTTATTCCATAACTTTCTAATGCTTTCCACAATTTCCATCTTTACACTCTTTCATATGCGTTTCAAAATCAAGCAAACAAACAAAAACGTCTTTCTACTATTCTGGGAATTTATCTGCAAGCATTTCCAAGGTAAACACATACATCCTTTGACCATCAATAAAACCACAGTGTTCTTCTCCAATCTGTTTACCTATAATAATTTTAACTTTTTCAATTAAAATTCGCCTATATACTTTACCTACAACACTCAGTAAATTTATTCAAATGTAATTAGATGCTCCTTTTTGTCCCCCATACCCTTATAAATTGGCAAAATCTTCTGATACCTCGCACTTTTCCCCAGCAACCATTAAATAATATCCATAGCCCCTCCACGACACAGTCACCCTTTTTTCTTAATATTTCTACTTTTATGGAATTTTCCTCCTTTCATTTTTTTCAAAGCATTTACGATTTCATCCTTTGGGTGTGTCCCACATTTTTACACCTAATCTCTTTCTCCCTAATATCCCTACAGTTCGTGCTTGCCTCCTTCCCTCATCTTTATCTACCCTCGCATCATAATATAATTTCTTGAAATGTTCTACCCATTTATAACCTTGAACCACTTTCCCAATCAGAGTCTTTAAACTATTTTAAACATTTAAACATTTAAACATTTAAACATTTTAACATTTAAACATTTTCCTCTTATTTCGAGCCTTTTTCATCTCCTTTCGAAATAATTTTTAACTATCTTTCCACTCCACCTTTTCACCTGCTCTTCTTTATTCAGCTTTTATTTTTATTTTTAAAATCATTTCACAGCCTCTCGTATTCCTCCCATGTTTCGTGGCTATTAAAAGCCAAATATCTTGCAAAAACTTCTGTTTTTCTTTTAATAATAGACTCTCCAGTTCATCACTTCACCATTCACTAATAGTTCTTTCGCTTTTTTCCACCACTTTTTTTATTTTTACGCCTCAAATTTGCCTTGTAATCAGCACTATTGTTTCCATAAAATGATTCTACTCTTCTTGTACTCCTTCTACCTCTTTTTCATTTATTTATTCCCTACTTTTCATCTAATAACCTTTTCTATTCTAATAACAATTCTTGATTTTCTAAATATAATATATATATATATATAATATATATATATATAATAATAATAATATTGTATGTAATATAATAATAATAATATGTAATATGTATGTAATAATGTGTTGGTAATATATTTAATAACAATATATAGTATATATATATATGTAATAACAATATAATAATAATATGTAATAATATGTAATAATATGTATATATATAATAATAATATTAATAATAATAATAATAATAATAATATA
>JABUQX010029676.1:37500-40000 GCA_015478945.1 Trachelipus rathkii
AGTGTAACCGCAATTTTGTGAAATTCAATTCTTCAAAAGCACAACTTCTTCACATCTCTCTCTCTCTCTCTCTCTCTCTCTCTCTCTCTCTCTCTCTCTCTCTCTCTCTCTCTCTCTCTCTCTCTCTCTCTCTCTCTCTCTCCTCTCTCTCTCTCGTCTCTCACTCTCCCCCTCTCTCTCTCTCTCTCTCTCTCTCTCTCTACTCTCTCTCTCTCTCTCTCTCTCTCTCTCTCTCTCTCTCTCTCTCTCTCTCTCTCTAAAGCACCTCCCAACTTTTCTCTCTCCTTCGACGGCTCTAACGTCTCACTTGTGGACAACATAAACATTCTTGGACTGAACAAAAATATCGATTGTCTTGGAGACCTCATATCACATTGATTGTTAAGGTTGCCTCAAAGAAACTGGCATCTCTATTAAGATTGCGTGAATATTTTTCTTCTGCTCAGTTACTCCAGCTATTTAAGGGTCTTACCCACCCCTATATGGAGTACTGTTCTCACATTGAACTCCGGCTCAAACTTTCTATTGGATAAGGTTGAGTCTAAAGTTAAGAGACTAATAAACTGTTCCCAACTTTCGAACTCTCTTGACGCTCTATCTATGTATGACGTTGCTTGCGCTCTATATCTTTTGTGAATATTGGAGACTCAAGATTCATTTGTTTTGCCTCCCTCTTTCCAGTCACATCTGTTTTGTGGAACTCTTTACCTTCATTTGTTTTCCTAACTGTATCCAATCTTCTCAACTTCAAGACCCACGTCTTCGCACACCTAAGAGAGTTGGGTTAGGCAAGGGATTGGGTTAGTTTACTATCTTTTTGTATTTTGCCCCGTCCTTGAAAAGGGCATGGTCCGTAAGTGGTGGCAACGTAAAAAAAAAAAAATCACGGACAACAATGTTCAAGAGGAATATCTCTGGGTAATTGCTACCTAGCACCTGGACGACTGATTGAAAACTGGCCCTATTATTATTATTATTATTATTATTATTATTATTATTATTATTATTATTATTATTATTATTATTATTATTATTATTATTATTATTATTATTATTATTATTATTATTATTATTATTTTCACCAATGGTTTCACAGCGTTCACTCCTTGATTATAAAGATAAAATTATGGGTTGAGCAGAAGAGTTTTCATCATAAGTGGAATGTGTTCGATTGGTGGATTGTCTTGGCCTCGTTGCTTGATCTAGGCCTCGAGATCGGGTCAGGTCTTTCAGTTCTCAGGGGAATGAGGCTCGTAAGTTTCATTTTGTTATATATATATATATATATATATATATATATATATATATATATATATATATATATATATATATATATATTATATATATATATAATATATATATATATATATTCCTAAACCTAACCTAACCTAAAACCTAACCTAAACCTAAACCTAACCTAACCTAACCTAAACCTAAACCTATATTATATATATATTATTATATTATATTATATATATATAATATATATATATATATATTAATATATTAAATATATATATATATTATATATATATATTTGAGCAATGTACAGGGATCCACCAGCGTCGTCACAAGAAGCGCCATACTGAGTTGAAAAAATCAACATCATGGTTGGGTTCTGGCATGTACATATTTGAATGTCAAGGAAAATTTGAATTGAATGACGAAATGAATACATCAGTCAAAAAATATATACAAAATAAATGAAATAAAATTAAAATTATATTCCCTTACCTTATAATAATCATACATATTACATACCAAATTCATATGTTGTAAGAATATTCACTTCTTGGAGATACAAGAAAATAGAGTTACTATGAAGTGGGGAAGATTCAAGATAAGATATGGGACAATCTTTTAGAAGGTTCTATGAACCATAATGTATGAAAATAACGACGGGGAATAGGGTCCAGTTGGGGACAATCAATGAAGATATGTCGAACAGATTGCGGAGTATGGGGAAGGAAAAATTTGCATATGGGCGGAAGGTTCCGTCACATATAGTGACTGTGAGTGATATTGGTTTGGCCCATACGGAGGCGTGCAGGTATCACCTCGTGTAAACGCTTTCGTTCTGTGGGATAAAGACCACTTACCGCATGCTGGGCCGTACTATTTCTAAGTTTCGCTCCCCACTGATCATTCACTCTTCCAGCACTCTTGCCAATAATAATCGAATGCTTTGTTGGAAGAGCAAGACTCAGGTGATCAGCTGATGGGGAGGGCGCTGGTCGAAATGGCATCTGGGAGGGGTACCTGTACAGCTCCGAAAAGATTTTGATCACTCTATCGGCTACTTACATTGCCAGTTACTCCTACATGAGAGGGGATCCAACAGAAAGATGAATTTTGAATTCTGGTGTACGGGGAATGAGCCGCCAAGGGAAATTGCTGTACGGCTGATACCATTGTGTTTTTAGAATAAGGAGTTTTAAGCGGTTGGGGGGGCTGAGCGAATCTGAATAAATAAAATAAGAGTGGTCTTTGGTTAAGGAAA
>JABUQX010029676.1:45000-52500 GCA_015478945.1 Trachelipus rathkii
AACCAATCAGAAAACGCAAAGATGGTAACAACACAACAACCTTTAGCTATTTCTCAATCGAAGCAGTTAGTTAAACCACAACAGCAGCAACAACAACAACAACAAAAACAGCACCTTCAAATACAACATCAACAACACCAACAACAACAGCAACAATCTAAGCAAAATCAGCAACTTGTTCAACAAAATAGTCAGTCTCAGCAAAAGGAGCATACTCCTGTTCATTATCATCAGCAACCTAAGCAGTTACCCATTCCACAACAAAATTATAGAAGCGATAATAATGATAATCGACATAGAGAACCCGAAAAACAGAGGAGAAAGTTGCCATCCACAAAAAAATCTCAACACAAATTTCAACAGTCTCGCAATTTTCAACAGACAAAGAAGCCAGTGGAATTGCGATGATCGACATTATTCGAATGATCCAATTCTCCAAACGACCGAGGGTGTCAAACAGGACTTTTAGTGAGCCGAAATCAGACTTAAATGTCATGAGGAAGAAGATGAAGAAGAAAAGCGTATAACTAGGGTAGATCCACAAGGAAGAGGATACAGGAGGATACCAATGCTTGGTAAGATTTTTAAATGAGTATTGTTTTATTATTAACTACCTCTACAATTTCATAACTAACTATATTAAAGGCAGAAAAAAAGCCTCGTAACAAAATGTAACAACTGATTAAAATGAATTAACAAATTTCATTTATCCAAAAAACTGTTAAAAAATCTTATATAATAGATACTTCAGACTTTCTAATGATATATTTAGGAAATCAGTAAAAAAAAAATATAAGGTAAAATATTAATAAAAAATTACTGCTGATAGTTATGGTCTTGAAAACCATATTTAAAGCCCAGAGCAACTTTTTTTCTACCATATGTTTTAGAGCGAATCACAAATATTAATTTGTGATACGCACATATCAATACCCATCAATTCATTGCCTCCAAATTGTGATATTATTATATGATAATATGATATGATATGATATTATACGATATATGATATCGTGTTGTCACTTCGTATTAAATCCGTGTTATAAGAGCATGATATTATTTGTCGTTAGCACTGTTCTGTAGAGTATGTTAGTATCCAATAGTGTTCTTCATTATAAAAATGATATTGTCCCTCCCCACTCAATTATAACACAAAATTTAAAGTTGTAGGCACTTTGCCACATTGTATTCATGAATATAATAAACAAAGTATTTTCTATTATTTTCATATTATTATATATATATTATATATATAAAAAATATTTATATTAAAAAAATTTAATTTTATATATATAATATATATAATATATAGATATATATATTATATATATAATATATATATATATAAATATATATTATATATTATATATATATATATATATATATATATATAATAACAAATATTTTATATATATTTATATTATATATATATTATATATATATATAATATATATATATGAGCTGTTTTGTTTGAGCAAGCACACCTTGTCCAAATATTATGTATATTTCTTACGAACATATTGGATTCACAGGTGCCAGTTTTTGTTAATATATATATATATATATATATATAATTATCTTATATATATATATATATATATATTAATATTATATATATATTATATATATAAATATATATATATATATATATATTATATATATATATATATAATATATATATATATTATATATATATATATATATATATATATATATATATAATATATATATATATGATTTCGTTCGAAGGCGACCTGTTGAGCCGCCTACTTACAGAAACATATTGGTTTCACATGTGCCCTTATATATTATATATATATAATATACTATATATATTATATATTAGTTATATATATAATATTATATATATATATATATAGATATATATATTTATATATAATATATATATATAATATTGAGGTCTCCAAACTGCTTTGATAAAATGAACTCTCAGATTTTAATATATAAGTACGAATCCTAGCTATTGTTACTTGAAAAAAAAGGAGAATTTTAATAATTCATACTTTGTTATAGTAAATATATTATTTTGTCGTACAATTTACATAATAAATAACTAATTAATTAATTTTTCTTTCTTTTTGAAAATAATTGAATATTAGTTGAAATTTTCCAAATATTCAGTCCATTATTGTTGAATGCTAAGAGTAACGGACTTTAAAATTAAAATTGCAAAGTAATTATTTGTACTTGAAAGAAGAATTGTAAAAAATTGAATATGAAATTTATACCTTCACTAGTGTTGGTTGTTAGCTTATTTGGGGGTCATTAAATGTAGTTGACTCATAGTTACAGATATGTTTTTTACAACCTGGAATTTTACAAGTGCTTTCAACTTGAAAAATAATACTGATTTCGCATTCGCTCTTCAAAATGAACATCAGATATTACTTGACAGTTTGTCATCTTTTAAAGGCTTAACTACTTTTCAAATTGAAATATATTAAGGAGGACATTTTATTGCTTCTTTTGAAGATCAAGCTTTTTGTTATTTGCTTAATCTTTTTTTTGTAATCCTTTTAAAAGAGATTTTGAAAGAGAATTCAAACATTTAATTATATGCTGATAAGTGTTGCAAAATATCTTTGCCAATAGTAAAATCAAAATTTTCATATATTTACTAATCCTTTTAAATTGGAAGCTTCTATATCTCTGAGTTAAGAAGATTTCTAACTGAAACTTTGCCTAAACAACTTTTCATTCATATTAGGTTGAAATATTCTAATTGATTTAATATGCAAGATAAACTGATTTCATTAAAAATAGTTATTCTCTCTCTTGCATAAGTTTTTAATGTTCAACATTACGAGTTTTCCAACAATTTTTATTGAAACTCTATAACATATTTTGTCATTTTTTTAAATGCGTATTTTTCATAAGCCTGGACCAAAAATCTTTTCAAAATACATATTAAAAATGTCCAAGAAAAAGTAGTAAAGTTTTTTCAAATGAAGTTCTCTCGAAACTGACAAACTAGTTTATTATAAAAAGAGTTTCAATCTCTTCCTCCAGAAGTTGCTAAATAATTCCCCATTGGTGTTTTAATTCAATCTTACTACAATAGTAAATATCACCTCAAGTTTTCAAAGTTATATTAACCTGATTGATTAAAACAAAAACATTTTTAAGCGGTAAAATCAATGCATATTTTAATAAGCAAATCGAATGATGAATAATATGTCATAATCATGGTCATGTAGTCTACTCTCATTTACAACAAATAATTATGTTAAAACACATTATATAAACATTAATTAAATTATTAAATAATGACAAGGGTCAAAATCACTTTCAGTCTATTTTTCCTCACAGTTTTAGCGAAACTATTCATGAATCAGTGACAAAGTGATTAATAACATTAATAAGAGGTTTTTTTAAATCATCTCCTTCATAACTTCGCTTATCGAATACCTTTAAAAAATTTTATTTTAAATCCTCTTAAAGATAATCTAATAAATACTGGGATTAGTACAGCATTTAAACATTAAGAAGTGCTCTTATTAAATTGCTAGAAATGTTTGGACCATAATAATATATATATATATATATATTATATATATTATTATATATATATTTATTATATTTATATATAATATATAAATATATATTATATATATTATATATATATATATATATATATATATATAATACTCAAGCCGAATCTAATTTTTTCATGCAATATAGAAGTTAAAGCCTCTGGTAAATTGTCAGATTTTCATTAGCCCGTGCGACTTGCCCCTTAAATTTCAACTAAAAAATTGGGGATAAATATATTAGTTAACAATATTTCTCTTTTTAAGGAAAATACTTGAAATTTATAAAATTTAAAATGAAAGCGAAGTCTGTACTAGTGTTCAAAGTTTATTATAAATTTAGTTTTTCCGAATCCTTCTTATTTTAAATATGTATTCTTGTTGCCTGAGTTTTTCTAAAATAGTATTTGGAAACTTTTGGCGCAATCTCCTCAATAGCCTGAAACAAGGAAAATGATTTTCAAGATTTTGACACTGCTCGTGAGACTTATTGTATAGAATATGATTATTTGTTCATCATCTTTTATTATTCGCTATTCAAAAATATGTAACAAGTTTAATTTCCCTCTTCTGCTGGCATCATTAATTACTTTCAAATACGTATTATTTTTCAGCATTCAAAAATGATTTATTGTTTTCCATTCGACGACGTAATTTTAAGAAAGCTTTTATTTTAAATCTCTTGAACCATGTTTAATAGAATTTTCAGTTATCGCCTGTATAAGGATATCATTTGAAGGTTCTAAAAAACTCTCAAGATCTGATGCCTGTAAAAGCATTTTCTGGGAATATAACACAATATAACAATATTACTGACAATACATGACCGAAATTGTGCAAGTTTTTTGGAATAAAGCCTCTATGCATCATTATGTAAACATTATTTCCCACTGTGGACCACTGGAATATATGGAACTGCTGTTGTTTTCCACAAGTTTAAATGTCCCAATGAATTTGTAACCTGTATCAAGTTTAATTTCTAAAAAGCGTATATTATGAAATCAGGCATTGTCTATTAGTCGATATATATTCCATGTTTCAAACTGACGTTTTATTATGACTAATCAGCAGAATTTCCAACTTTCAATTTCATTGGCGTTCATCATCTACACTGGCCCAAAACAAAAAGAAACTAGATGAAGCAATTTTGCTGTAGTTTGCATTCCAATAATGTTAAAGTGATACATTAAAAATTTCTTACTATGTATAGTTCCATGCTTAAAGTATTTGGAGCTTCTTGCATTCGCACTCTCTTTCATTTATTGTTTTCGTGATGATTTAATTTTCTTCTTTCTTTGGCCAACTAAAGTTATTCCTACTCCCTGGACAGTCAGTTCCCTTTGTTTAAATGGAATTTAATTCTTCTCAATTTTTAACTATTTTCAAAGCATTTTAGCTGCGTTGATTGAACAGCTCGTCCAGTGTTCTACGAAGTTCTTTCTCTCTTCTTAATATTCGCAGCTTGTTTGTTAAGTTTTGCAAGAGCTTTTTACGAATGTATAGCTTTTTAATCTTTTCATGAACTTTATTTAAGATTTTATGTTGTATTTGACGCCTTTTTTTCCAGTTCTATAAAGTAGCTCTTTCTGTTACATATGGCTTTCAGAAACATTAAGCTTACGGAATCTTTATTATAAACCAAGGGAACTTTTAAAATTGTCTTTAAGTAAGACAGTTGCAACCACATGAATTTATTTATAAAGGACTTATAGGTAAATTCCTTCTTTACAAACAAACATTATTATTTTAAAACTAAATTCATATAAAGCTACAAACAGAATCAAAAATATGTAAATAAAATAAACAATTTAACCCCGTACTCATTAAAACACTTAAGTCAGGTCAAATTTTAAATTGCTATCATACATTATAATTCTTATCGATTATTCCATAAGATTTTTAAAGCTTCCAGTAATCTACAGAGATAACTAAACTTCTTAATATTCAATTACTTCACAATATAACACAGTTCATTAATGAATGGAAAAGATGCACTGCTTTGATATTTGAGACAAAGATTTGCTTGAAGGAATACTGTGACCTTAAATTTGATTTCATTTGGTGGAACCACTAAGAGATTAAAAAAAAATAAAAAGAGCTTAATAATAATAATAATAATAATAATAATAATAATAATAATAATAATAATAATAATAATAATAATAATAATAATAATAATAATAATAATAATAGATAATATAATAATAATATAATTAATAATAATAATAATAATTATTATTACTATTACCGATTTTCTAATCTAATCAAAAATTTTATAAAATCTGAAACTTCAAGCTTAAGTCGCTGCGGGTTAATCTGCTTCAGTTTAATAAAAATTTTGTAATTGAACTTAAAACTATCAAAGGAACAAATTTAGTTCAGTTTCCATTTTAAAATCTTGAAAATAAATGTTTCATGTACAAATAAGTGACACCCTAATATATATATATATATATATATATATATATATATATATATATAATATATAAGAATTATATATATATATATATATATATATATTATATATATATATATTTTATTATTTATAATTATATATATATATTTATATATAATATATATATATATATATATTATATATATATATAATTATATAATAATATATATATTATATATATATATATATATATATATAAATATTTATAAATAATATAATATAATAAATATATATATATATATATATACTATATATATATTATATATATATATATTATATATATATATATAAATTATCATTAATGCAACCACAATTAATACAATACCAAACCCTGTTTATTTTAAAAAAGGAACACTTTTAATTTTAACAGCCTATAGACACCAAACCAAATCACTTGAGAGACCTAAACACCCAAGTTGGAATTTAAATCGTAGACTACCAAGTTTTCAGAGCGTTAATAGTTTAAGTAGGACACCTAAAAAGAAGTTTGTAGAGTTCAAAGGTAAAGATGATAAGTAATAAATAAACAAAACAATCGGCTCAAGAGCAAGCCCTTATCTATCATAAATTTTGTATGTAGAATAGAATGGAGATATATCTTAGCTCTTATCTCAGGAAACAAAGGGTTTATTGGCATTTCCGTTGGGTTAATGATATATAAATAATGTCTTTTTTTCCCAACGGTTTGTCAATGATAGACTATTATCACTTTTACCTGTATTTTGTTTCCTGGGCCAAATTGCACGCTTTTTTTTCAGTAATACTAAATCATCTTCTGCATTACAAAAATTAGATAAATTTTTAAAACATTTTCACTACATGAACTTTAGTAACCACTGGAATGATTGAAACAATCATTTATATATAATATATATATATATAATATATATTATATATATATATTATATTTAATATATATATATATATATATATATAATATAATATAAAAGATAGATATATATATAATATATATATATATATATATATATATATATATATATATATATATATATATATATATTATAATAGATATAAAACACATATATAATATATATATTATATATATATATATATATATATATATATATATATATATTGTGTGTATGTGAGTATTTATACACTAGTCTTTATTTTCGTATATAATTTGTGAAATCATTCCTAGAAGCGAATTTTAATACTTTTCAATACTCTAATTTTATATTACTCTAACTAAACTTTATTTTTTATATAGGTTTATTAGAGCACAATAGCATGTTTAAGTAAACATATTTTCCATATAAGTAGATTTTGATTACTTGTCTTGCAAATGTATGTAATTGCTTTTTAGTTATTTATTTATATACATTTGTAATAGTAAATTTTAATGCATTTATGTATTAAATCCTTTTCTAATATAAATTTTGTTGATTGTCTTTAAAAACAGCAGACCGAAGACCGGGCAAGAATCATCGACTCTTTCAGACTTTGGGCCAAGCCTACACAACCTCGTTCTTA